>QEPC01013206.1:1378887-1450478 GCA_003113815.1 Sphenodon punctatus
AGTTGTAGGAGTTAGCTTAGTGATAGAGATAGTGTTAGTGATTTAGTTTTAGTGTTTGTAGGAGTAGGCCTGTATACTTATTAGATAATCCATTTAGTTCATAGCATTTAGAATAGTTATTAGCAGTTAGATTTAGTGTAGATAGATAGATATAATATTAGGGGGGAAATTAAATTAAAAAACCCCATATAAAAACAAAAAAAACAAAAAACAAAAAAAACACAACATAAAACCAAATAAAAAACCAAAAAAAATATAAAAAACAACAAAAACACCCATAACAAAACATTTCCCAAACAGTCGAACCCGAACCGAACAGTCAAACCGAACGACCGAACCCGGCAAACGAACCGAACGGACGAACCAAACGGACGAACCAAACGCAGCCGAACCGAACCGACGAACCAAACGCAACCGAACCGAACGGCCGAACCCGAACTGCGATCTGTTCGCCCATCCCTAGGGCCAATGGTCCTTTAACTCATTGTTTATGCCTTTTCGAAACAGGACACAAAGAACATGGTCTGGCCAATTGAGTTCCACAGCCAATTGTTGGAATTTAGTGACATAATCCACTACTGATCCCTTCCCTTGTCTTAATTCCAGGATAGCCAATTTGGCTTCCTGTGCCCGGTGGGGATCATCAAATAAAAAGGCCAGTTCACGAACAAACCCTGCAAAATCCTTTAAGAGGGGGCTGGACTTTGTTAACAAAGGGATAGCCCACTTCAGGGCCGTGCCATCCAATAGCCCATTAACAAAGGCCACCTTCCTTTCGTTCATCGGTATTGTAGGTGAGGGGTTGGTTGGAAAAGGTCAATTTACACAAGGCAATAAAGCCTGCAAAACGATGTCACTCCCTGGAGAATTTGGCAATAATGGGACCTTTGGGTTCCTGAGGATCTCTTGCTGTAGCTCCTTGGGGTTCAGGGGCTTCAGGGGCAAGAGGTGGGGAGGGTGCAGGCCCTACTGGCAGCACAACGGCCTCCAGATCTGGGCCATGCTGGCATTCGTTAATATCTTTCACTTCCATGGCTAATGCCTGAACGGCATGCATAAGTTCTTGAAAATCCGCCTAGTTGTTCTATGATTAAATGCTGGCGAAACTGTGAGGTCGTGGGCACCTCACAAGGGAGGAAAGGAACCAATTGGAGGGGAAGGCATGGGGGTTCAAGCGCCCGGGAGCTCACGGTCACACGGCAGTGCCTAGGAAAACTACCCTCAGGATCTAATATGGCATTTGGCTCAAACGAGTCCCAACCTAGATCATCACTGGATATCTGGGGGAGCGCAAGCCATGAACTGCTCCTGCTCTTCCACACACTCAGGGGAAAAGGGCAGGGGCGGACGCTGCGGAAGGTGAGTGGGGGCACAAGGGGTAAGACTCCCAGGGCCACGGGAAATGGAGAGGAGGGACTAGCACACGAGGACCCCTGGAAGCACCACAGTGAGACAATGAAGGTATTCTGGCTTACCTGAATCGTTCCACACGCACGTCAACACTCACACACCTTTCGCCTGATCCACTCGCTCTCGCACTCAAGACACGTAGGCAATGGGGTACACAGGCGTAGTAGCAAGGGGCCGGTATCACAGGAAGAGCACTGTTCACCAGCAATGCAGGCTGGCCTCTTCTGCACTTATAAGCCCCAACGGGAGGGGAGCTGGAGCTGGAGCTGGAGCGGGAGCCGGAGGCGCTCCGAATGACGTGGCCCTGCCGACGGGGGCATGTGTGGGGCAGCGGCTGTGGAAGTCGGTGAAACTCCGCCTTCTGGCTCATTAGGGATGGCCGGTGTCCGGGACGTGCGGCCAGTGAGACTCTGACCCGCACTTCCGGGAAATGACACTGGTGCGGCTGGGAGGGCCCCAGGTGCATGCTGCAGGGTTTCGGGGGCTGGGGAACCCCTCATGGCCATTGGTGTTGCGGGGGCTCTGGATGCTCGCCCCCCTTGCCCTCGAGGCCAGGGCCTGACAGAGAGGTTCTAGTACCTGTTGCTGCAGCGGCAGATATACCCCAAGAACCCCGGGGGCCCCGTATCAAAAAGTTTTTCAGGGATCGCAAGGCCTTTCAGGGCTTTTTGGCACTATGTAAGTTAACATTTTCCATGCAGCCCCAGACCTACCCTACCGATACCCTAAAGGTAGCATCTATTATAGGGAACTTGGGGGGCACAGCCCTTGAATGGGCCACCTCCCTACTAAAGGGGGACAGCCCCTTATTGTCTAATTATGAGGACTTTCTCAAAGAATTCGCCCTTCATTTCGACCACCCCCACCGGGTACGGGACGCTGAAGCTATGGTTATGTCCCTGAAGCAAGGGCGTGGCGGTCTTTTGAAGTATATCACTCACTTTCAGCAATTGGCCCTGGAGCTGCAGTGGCCCGAGGATGTTCTCCGGGTTACGTTCTGGTGTGGGCTCAAGGATCAGCTCGCCCTTACGGCCCTTCCCGAGACATGGGATCAACTTGCAACACTGACCCTCCAAATTGATGACCGCCTGGCAGAAAGATGGCGTGAACGCAAGCAGGAGGTCAGAGTATTCACTCCTTGAGCTTTCTCTCTGCTGAACTCGGTGGCAGGCACCCCGAAGATTGCGGACCCCTGACAGTGGAGGAGAAAGAAAGATGCCGCTGGTCCCACTCGTGCTTTTATTGTGCAGAATCATCCCACTTCGTTCACGAATGCCCGGCGTTGCCCCCTCAAGATCGAGAGCAGGGAAACGCCAGAGGTCGGGAGGCACAGGGGGCACCCCGACCATAAGAGTCGCTCCCGCTATACAAGGGGGACAGCAAACTCCTCTCCGTATCCCCCTCACCCTCCTCCTGGATGCAAGGTGCTCCGTGGTAGTGTGGGCCATGGTGGATTCTGGTGCCTCAGGAAACTTCATGGACACTAGCTTGCTGAATAAATATGCGATCCCGATCCAGCCTAAGACTAGCCCAGAACCAGTCCATTCAACTGATGGTTCCCCGCTGATTTCCAGACCCATCACCATGCAAACCCATGCATTTCTCTGTATGACGGACCAGCACTGGGAGTCCCTAACCTTTGATGTTGTATACACCCCACTTTTTTTGATAGTCCTAGGGCTGCCCTGGCTTACTCTGCATAGTCCCCAAATCGATTGGAACATGAAGCAAGTGTGGTTCACCTCCCCCTGTTACAAGACAACATGCCAGTATCCCAGACCTTGTGGGACCAGGGTAGTGGCCACTACAAACGAAGTTCTGCAGCCCGTGTTCCATCTGCCACCGGAATATGAGGATTTTGCCGAGGTCTTCAGCAAAGTTCAAGCAGCAGAACTTCCTCCTCACCGAGCCTACGTTGCCCCATTGACCTTCTCCCCAACACGGAACCTCCGTTCAGGCGAATTTACGCCCTCTCAACATCCGAGTTGGAGACCCTTCATCGCTATCTGGATGAGAGTCTCCAGACTCCAAAACGGTCTTATCCGACATTCCTGTTCGCCCGTGGGGGCCCCCATATTTTTCATCCCCAAGAAGGATGGAGCCCTCCGCCTGTGCATAGACTATCGGGGATTGAGCGCCATCACCGTAAAGAACAGATATCCCCTCCCATTAATTCCCGAGTTACCGAACCACCTCCAAGGAGCTACCATATACACAAAACTAGATCTCTGGGGGGGCATATCATTTAGTCCACGTGTGCTCCGGCGACAAGTGGAAGACCACATTCCGCACACGCTATGGACACTATGAATACCTGGTCATGCTGTTCAGACTTGTCAGTGCTCCAGTCACGTTCCAGCACTTTGTTAATGACATTTTAAGGGATCTGCTGGATGTCTGTCATCGCCTATTTGGACGATATACTTATTTACTCCACCTCAGTGGATCAACACATTTCCCATGTGCAGCAGGTGTTGCAGAGGCTCCGAGAGAACAAGCTATATTGCAAAGGGGGGAAATGCGCGTTCCACTTGACCACGGTCGAGTTCCTGGGGTTTGTGATATTCCCCACCAGGATCCAGATGGACATATGAAAGGTGGCGGCAGTTCAACAGTGGCCAGCCGCAAAGGCAGTAAAACCCCTTCAACGTTTCTTGGGGAGCACAAATATTATAGACACTATATTCCCAACTACGCAGCCATCACCTCGCCCCTAACTCAGTTGCTGAAAAAGGACCAGCCCTACCTCTGGGAAGCTGCACAACAGCGGAGCTTTGCGCTTCTTAAACACGCTTTTACCCTGCCCCCCCTCCTCCAACACCCTGACTTTGAACGTCCTTTCTGTGTAGAGTCCGATGCCTCTAGCACGGCCATTGGTGCTGTCCTGCTGCAGGTTGGCCCCACAGCCAAGCAACTCCTCCCATGTGCCTATTATTCCTGCCAGCTCACCTCGGCGGAATGGAAATATACCATCTTCGATAGGGAGCTGCTTGCGATTAAAGCAGCATTTGAAACTTGGCGGCACTATCTTGAAGGGACAAAACACCCCGTCACCGTAATTACGGACCATAAAAACATAACATTTTTGCAAACGGCACAAATAAACAATGCCCGGCACTCCCGCTGGGCTGTTTTTTGCACGCTTTACCTTTCATATTTAATACCGGCCAGGCCATCTTAATGTATTAGCAGATGCAGTCTCCCGCTGCTATGAGCAACAGTGATAGTGACCCTAAACAAAAAGGGGCCATATTGAACCCCAATGTGTTCGCTGTTACCTACGTGAACATGGAGCAATTGAAAGAACCAAGTAAGAAGGAGTTTCCTGACCCCCCAAGCCTGGAATGGCAATGGAACAAGGGGCTCTGAACCAAGGACGGACAGATAGCGGTTCCCCCTTTGTGCAGACCCCAAATCCTGTGGGCCCACCATGAAGCTCCACTGGCAGGGCACCCAGGACCACCACTGACTCTGAAAATCATTCACCGAGCCTTTTGGTGGCCATCTCTGATCCTCGATGTTCACCAACACATAGAGCAATGTACTATATGCGCTCTTACGAAAATTCCTCGAAAAGCTCCCAGCGGACTCCTTCAACTTTCTCCACCCCCACAGAGACCATGGCAACGAGTGGGTCTCGATTTTATTGTCGAACTCCCTCCCTTGCGAGCCTACAACACCATCTTCGTTATTATGGACCATTTCACGAAGATGGCCCACTTCGTTGCCTGCAAAGGTCGGCCTTCGGCCCGTCGGACTGCCCTCCTTTTTCTCCGACACATGGTGAAGCTGCACGGGTATCCCTGCGAAATAAACAGCGACAGAGGCTCCCAATTCACCTCGTGGTTCTGGAAAACCCTTTTTTCTGCTCTACATGTAACCTTGAAACCAACAATGGCTTACCACCCCTAGGCAAATGGCCAGGTAGAACGCATCAATCAAAATCTTGAGCAGTACCTTCGGTGCTACACCACGCACCTCCGAGATGACTGGTATACGTGGCTACCCATCGCTGAATTCGCCCTTAATAATGCCCCGAATGCGTCCATCGGAGAATCCCCATTTTTCGTCTCGCATGGGTTCCATTCCCAAATTGGTTTTCCAGACCTAACACACACACCCTGCACATTCCCGCGGCAGGTGCTTTAGTTCGACGCATTCGCAAAGCTCAGCAACTAGCTAGGCTCACCCTACAACAAGCTCGACAGCAATATGAGTGCCACAGACAAACATCACACCCTGGCCCGGAGATCCCGTCTGTATCAGTCGCCGTCACTACCCTACTTCTCGCCCTTCGGCCAAATTGAACTTTCAATATATAGGATCATACCCCATTCTCCGTCAACTCAACGAGGTCACCTATAGGGTTAGCTTGCTGCCCCACCTTCGCATACACCCCTCTTTTCATTTATCCCTCTTAAAGAAGGCACACCCTGCGGTCCGGACCCCTACCTCTCCCCCTCCAGCACCCGTCCCTACCTCCCGGGGTCCCGAGTATGAGGTTCAGGCTATTCTAGACACCTGCCGGTGTTACGGGCGCTTGCAGTATCTTATCGACTGGGTGGGGTACGGTCCTGAGGAACGCTCGTGGGAGCCAGCATCCTCGGTCCATGCCCCCCGCCTGGTCTGGGCTTTTCACCGCCACTACCCCTCCAAGCCCCGTCCCTTGTGGGGCCTTGGGCGGGGGCCTCATCGGGGGGGGTACTGTCATGCATCCCCGCTGGCGGCACCTGCCGGCGCGGGACCACACTGGTAGGGGGCTGCCCCCAATCCCAGATCTGGCCACCCCAGGCCGCACAAGCTCTGTGCTGCTCTTGCCCGCGGCAGCGGAGCAGGACACACCCCCTCCTACACAACAGCCTGCGCCGGCCTGATCACGGGCACGAGAGGCAGGCGCGGGGCCGTCAGACACAGCGACTCTGGCCACGCCCCCAGTGCGTCGCTCCGCACGTCTGCGAGAGCGCGCAGGGGGCGGGGCCTCAGGTATAAACACCAGCGCCAAGAGGCACTCGGCGCTGCTGATTGAAGTGGAGAGACCGGCCGCCCGAGAGAGAGAGAAAACGAGAAAGCTAAGTCTTAATGTTTGGAGAATTCCTGAGCATAAGCATAACTGTTGTTTCCCTGAGCCTTCCCCGCCGTGTGTCTGCCTGAGTGAGTGAGTGAACGCAAGTAGAGTGTGAGACCCTCCTTCCTCCCCTTTCCTGGGTTAGTATCCTTCCTCCGTCGTGTGCAAGCCCTTCCCTTTCCCCAGTCGTGCCTTGGGCTCCCTTCCCCGGTTACCCTATCACCAGACCTGCACACCCATTCCCACCCCCCTTTCTGTGGTGTGGGCCTCGAGTGTTGTGAGAACGCGTGGGGCCCAAGACTCCTTCCAACGGCTGGTGCCCTATGATGAGAGGGACGTGGTTTCAGAGAGGCCGATAGGTCCACACACTATCCTGACGGGCATTATACCATCAAGAGACCCTTCCAGCGTCCAAGGTTTGGGCCCGTGCGTGGGGAATCTGAGTGAGTGGATTCTCGACCCGCCTGATTTCCTCCCTTTCTCCCTCCAACCAACCCACCCCCGTGACAGAATCACCAGCACCTCTTCCCCTTTCCCCTGCAATAGTCCAGATGGATATTGCAAAGGAAATAGCGGATCTGGTCCGAGCAGTCCAATCCATGGCCCTAGAGTTTCGGGTTCTACAAGAGAACCAACAGGCCTTGATGGGTGCGGTGGCCCAACTCCAAACGGCTCCCACAGCACTTCCCCCCTCTGCGGCGCCCAGAGAGTGTGAGGTCGGGGGCACCTCACAAGGGAGGAAAGGAACCAATTGGAGGGGAAGGCACGGGGGTTCAAGCGCCCGGGAGCTCACGGTCACACGGCAGTGCCTAGGAAAACTACCCTCAGGATCTAATATGGCGTTTGGCTCAAACGAGTCCCAGCCTAGATCATCACTGGATATCTGGGGGAGCGCAAGCCATGAACTGCTCCTGCTGTTCCACACACTCAGGGGAAAAGGGCAGGGGCGGACGCTGCGGAAGGTGAGTGGGGGCACAAGGGGTGAGACTCCCAGGGCCACGGGAAATGGAGAGGAGGGACTAGCACACGAGGACCCCTGGAAGCACTGCAGTGAGACAATGAAGGTATTCTGGCTTACCTGAATCNAGAAAATGATTTTGATTATGAGCAGCTCTTATTGCTTTATATGCTATAATTTATAATTCATATTGCTCTCTCTCTCTCTCTCTCTCTCTCTCTCTCTCTCTCTCTCTCTCTCTCTATATATATATATATATATATATATAAATTTTACATAACATAATTATTCACAAACCAAAATCCATTCAAATTGTTTATCAAATAATCAAGTCTCCCCCCAACCCCCCGTTGTATGCTAAATTCTTTCAATACAAGCCATAGCGTGGAACCAGTTCAACCAATCTAAACTCCTCTACCAAGAGAACTTGTTCCTGCAGAAAGGAGAAATAGTTGCTGAGATTATGTGATGAAGAGGGGAGTGGCCCCTTTAAAGGACCCTACTTATGTCACTTTGGCTCCACCCCCTCTAGTGGCTATAAGAGCAGCAGACTCCAGCACTCTGGCAGTCTGCTGTGGAAAGCCAAGCTCCTCAGAGCTAAAGCCCAGGCTGGTTGTAGCAGTGAGCTATCCAAGGTCCTGAACGTAAGGCTGGCGGCATGAACAAGCCACCAGAAGGAGGCCAGAGAGCTGGGACCAAGACAGAGGCCAACCCCAAACTCAAGCAAGGGAAGTGTGAAGCCCAGATGAGGTGAGAGCCTCTACCCAATCTCACTAAATCCTGTCCCTGTCCGGCCAAACAAAAAGTTCTTACATCTCCTCCGGAAGACAAACGGGCTCGAGCGTAGGAGGACCCACAAGGGGAGGGAGTCCCATAATTCTGGAGCAGCAGCCGAGAACGCCCCCCTCATTGTAACCCCTTTACAGGAAGTTGGCATAAGTTGAATAAGTCTCTATAAGCATCCCTGTGTTATTGAAAAAAACGACTCCTGCAGTTACTCACCCTGCTGTGGCAAGCAGCAGCGTGTTAGAGGACAGCTTCTGTTGAATCAGCTTCCATGAACTTCTGCCTTTCCTCCTACCCTTGACAGCAAAGAACGATTGTTTTCCATCTTACTTATGGCAGCCTTTTGAGTATCTAAAAATTACTGTCCTATCTCCTTCTTTAGCCTTCTCTTTTCCTGATCCAAACATACCCAGCTTCTTCAGCCTCTCCTCATATGACTCATATTCTAAACCCTTTCTCATCTCTGTTGCTGTCTTCTGGAGTTCTCCACTTTCTCTACATCCTCCTTAAAAGCTCAGTAACTTGCACGCTGTCTCCAACAGAAGTCTGTCAAAAGGGCATTGTCTTAATTACTTTGTCTCTTTTCTCTCCTATGTGAGGACCAACATGGCCACTTCACTCTAAGCAAACAGAAAGGCATTTCTACGAGTGCCTATGTGGTTGCACTGGTAGGATGTTAGGACAGCCTTGGTTCTTAAACTAACGTAGACCTCCTGGTGGAAAATAAACAGCCAACGTCTAAGTGACTTAGGGGGTCCTAAATTCCACTGATCTTCAGGGAGATAAAAGATCCTAAAGCAGGGGGTTCCCAAACTGTGTATCAAGACCCGTACATGCAGCATCCCCCTCCCACAAGTGAAACTTGAATTCCTTCTTTTTCAGAGCTGTCGCACTGTAGCTACAGCCACAAGAACTGACTTGTCTTTTCAATTCAGCCTCTAGACAACGACGTTGCATATTGGCCAGTGTTTAAATAGCTGCTGGTTAGACTGTTGCAGTAACTTGGTAGTGGGTCTGGGTAGTTAAGCCTAGGGCAACCATCCTACGAGGCCTGGGTTCTCCCACATTTCTCCGCTAACAGCTTATTTAGCAAATGGGGTAGCAGCTCTTAGTTGCTTGCAAAACGGATTCTCAACACCCTGTGCCCAAGCTTTGGGATCATTCCCTGAGCCTACAGGAAATGTGTGGCTGGGTCGCTCTCTCTTCTCACCCATTCTCAGGTCTGGTGCAGTCAAAAACCTTAACAGGAAGAAGGCTGAAATTAAGTCAGGAACCATATCTTGACCCCTTCTCCACCCACTCCCCAGTTGTGGGAATTATCCCTTTGTCCCTCTCTGTTTCAATGTTTATTTGGTGTCTTCACAAAGACAGCTGGCCCACCTCACCCTTGGGTGGACCATCTGTTGAAAGGTGGCCCGGCGGACGTGGAGGCGGAGCATAAACGGGGCAGGCTGTCCCGCCGGAGGTGGGGCTGCCATCTGTCTGCTCAGCGGACGGCTGCTGCTGCCGCACTCTCGGCCAGGGGTTACCCTAGCAACGCCACAGCATTGTGGGCGATTCACCTGCAATGCTATGGCCTGGGGGAGGGGCGACGTATGGGTCGGGTGGGTCATGGGCCCCGGCAGCTGCCAGGGCTGTTTAAAACGAACTCAGGCGCAGCTGCATGTGGGAAGACGTGGGGGTGAACCCCCGGACTTTCTCCAGGGCTGCGCACCCCCACATCCGTGTAAAAATACTCACTGTGTTCTTTGCTGTTGCTGGGATATATGATCTTCCCAATCCAAAAGGCTTATAAAATGCCCTTTGGAGCCTTAGTTAAGCAGGAGACAGTTCCCAGCACCCGGGGTAGTTCTCTTTCAAATTCTTCTCGGTGGCTGTCATTTTTTTTAGAGTCGGAGCAAAACGGCCATTTTAAATGTGCAAATAAAATTCAGGGAACCGTTTCCAGAAACAAATCTCTGTTTTTGTGGTTTCTGCTGGTGTGTGAACCTCGTCACTTTAGTATTTATCCATTTCTTAGTCACGACTGCGTTAGGGTGAATCCGTCCTATGGAACTGTGTCATTTGGTCTTTCACTTACTCCACTCACTTTCTCGGTGGCTGCTCCACAGCTTGGGAACTCCCTTCTCTTGGAGGTTTGCCCACCAAAGCTCAAGCCTTGAGCATTTTCTGGAGGCGATCCAAGACCTACTGATTTGGCCAGGCGTTTAGTAGCCCTGGATAGGATTCGGGGACAGGCAGGGTGGGGAGTGGCTTAAAGTGGGATGTTGTATAACTTTATATATATATATATATATATATATATATATAAACATTCACAAATTCTAAAAAAAACCTCCCGCAATAGTCCCACCGACAAAATATAAAAACAGTCTGGATATAAATAAATATCACCCAGATGGAGTAATCAAATGAATATTCACATTCAAAAACTCTAAAAGAAACCCTCCCTCACCCAGTAATCCCATCAAACGCACCAAGCAGTGCGCAGCAAAATACCAAATAACCAAGCAACTGGCGTAAAGCAAAGCATTTAAGATGCTAAATTATTAAAGTAACAAATAACAAGTAAATAAAGGGGAAAAAAAACTTTGTGGATTTTTACAAGCAGCTTTTAATCCAACCTTGGAATTTTCTTTGCACTAACAAAATAAGTCAAATTCAAAAGAATTATATGCTTGGTCTGAATATTTATTTCACCTCTCATTATTTTCCTTCTTCTGCACATCTATGAATAGCGTCGCTGACAGCGCACGAAAGGCAAGTGGGAGCACAAAGATGGGTTGTGCTTTTGTGCTGCAGAAATTTTGGCTTCCAGCCCAGTAAGCGTCGACTGTCCTATCCCATCCCCCCAAAACAGGTTGCTCTGACATCCCACTAGGCATCTTAGCTCCATTCCAAGCATCTCATTTTGGATTTTCTCCACAGGGGAAAGAGGGAATCCGGGGTTTGCCATTTACCTGGTGGGTACCCAAGTGTTTTAGGAGGGCCGAGCTGACAGTGAATCCTCTCCCACACTGAACACACCTGTAGGGTTTCTCGCCCGTGTGGATTCTCTGATGTGCGGTGAGGTTTGAGCACCGATTAAAGGCTTTCCCGCAATCGAGGCACTTGTAGGGTCTCTCGTCTGTGTGAGTTCTCTGATGTCTGATGAGGTCTGAACTATTCCGGAACCATTTCTCACAGTTCCCACACTCATGGACCTTCTCTCCCATGTGGACTCTCTGGTGGATAAAAAAGCTGGAGCTCTGACTGAACTTTTTGCCGCACTCATCACATCTATAGGGACTCTCTTCAGCATGTGTTTTCTGGTGTGTAATGAGGTAGGAGCTTGCACTGTAGCTTTTCTCACAGTTGGTGCATTTGTAAGGCTTCACCCCGGTGTGAATTCTCTGATGGGATGTGAGATGTGAGCTCTGAATAAATCCTTTGCCACAACAGAGGCATTTGTAGGGTTTCTCTCCTGTGTGGAGTCTCTGGTGGCTCAACAGGTGACTTAAATGACCAAAGCGGTTCCTGCATTCAGGGCATTCATAAGGCTTGTCCCCAGTGTGAGTTCTCTGATGGGATATGAGATTTGAGCTCCGATTAAAGGCTTTCCCACAGTTGGGGCATTTGTAGGGTTTCTCTCCCATGTGGAGTCTCTGGTGGGTGATGAGAGTGGATCTGTCACTGAAGCTTTTCCCACATGAGACACACTCATAAGGCTTCTCTCCTGTGTGCAGTCTCTGGTGGGCTACCAGGAGGGATGTTCTACTGAAGCTTTTCCCGCATTCGGGGCATTTATAGGGTTTCTCTCCTGTGTGGGTTCTTTGGTGGATAAGGAGGTTCCAGTGGCGGCTGAAGCTCCTGCCACAGTCCCCACAGACATTCGGTTTCTCTCCAGAGAGGCATTTCTGGGTGAACGCTGCTCTTGGCTTCTGGACACTTCCTCCTCCCCTTGGTTGGCTTGTACATTGCAGTTTCTTTGCTTGGTCACCACAATGCCTCTTGTCCAATTCTTCCTGCTCAGGGCGCTTGCAAACATCCTCTTTTGATTCTTGCCGGAATGGGCTGCCTGGTTCTGTTGTCCCAGAGCCTCCGTCCTGAGTATTCTCCTCCTCCTCCCTCATTGTCCCATCACCTGCTGGAATGGAGATTAGTTATGAGGAGGCCTGCTTCACTGCTGTGCCCTCTACCCCACAGCAAGGCATGCATGTGGGAAGGGGACAGTCTCTTTCATGCAGGCTTTGAGGACTCAAGGGGCTAATCCTGATGCTCCTCTAGCCACAGTCTCATCATTCTCCTGCAGAGCATCCCACATGAAGCCCCCACGCCCCTTGGGGGAGCACGCAGCTGCCTCCTCAAAGGCCTCCAGGTCCCAGAAGAACAAGCACCTACAATCAATTCCCTGCTGCCCAAACCTCAAACATAGTCCTCCCTCCCCAGCTTGCCCTGTTGTCCCCTCCTCTCATAGCTACAGTGCCCACAGGCACAGTTCCCTCAGTCCCACCCCATCCCACGCAGACTTGTTTCCAGTAAAGTGCTTCCTAAACTGAAAACACCACCCCTGCTACGGAGCTGGACATGGATCCTCCCCATTAGCTCCTCTCGCTGGCCTCCTTCCTCCACCAAGCAAGTGGGGCCTAGGCAAGGCTGAGGTGCTGGGCAGACAAGCCAGGCACAATCCCAAAGGCAAAGAGTCAAACCCTGGGGGCGGGAGGGTCTAGGCCCAAACACCCCCTTAGCACTAATTGATTCGGCAGAAGCGAGGGGGGTCCTTGCATTCTCGGCAATAGATTATGGGGTTTGTAGTCCAATGTGCCAAAAGGAATATGGAGATCAGCTCAGCCATAAGGTCAAGTGAGGGATCAAGGGTTTGTTTCAGGTTTCTCAGAGCTGAGATCCCTCCCTCCCACATTATCCTCCTCTCCAGTAGAGATGCCAGGTGGTCTTCATTTAAAAAGAGCATCTCTTCTTTTATTGCCCTTCATCCTCATCGAACATAATGATGCCCCCACTCTTGTCTGCTTGCGCACTTGCTACATCCATCAACTGTCCCATTCATCTACATCCATCAGCTGTCCCATTCTCGTGAGACCACATGGAATGATATACAGAGAGGCGGGGATGAGGGGGTAGCAAGCAGCAGGGAAACAACCACACATAACACTGCACAGGAACTGCACACTGAGCTTGGAAATGCAGCCCATACTTTAGGTCATCATTGCATTGGCACCTAAGGCCCTACAACAAGTATTTTTCATAAGTGATCCTTAAAAATGTGCATAGGTGGCAACCCTACCTACAGCCTCTTAAAACATAAACAGTATCCCTAATTTCAGACCCCATGGCTCCCTTATTTCAGGACACACAGCTCTATAGTAAACCATGGGTGTCCCTCTTCCCTCCGTGCCCTGACCCATCCCCCTCTGTACTTCCCCTTCTCACACAGATCTCTCCCACCACCTGAGCCATCTCCACTGCAACCATTTCCCATCCCCATGGAGAACAAGATGATCCAGATCTGAATGAAATCCTTATTTTGCAACATTTGGGTGTGGGTGTGTGAGAGAGGAGCGCATTGGGGAGAGAGGGAGTGATTAAGAAGGGACCATGGAAGGCCAGTGCACTCTCTCGTCCTCTCTCTCACAAAACCGTGCCACCTCCATTGTTAGACCCTAGTTACCTCCTTCCCTTGCAGACAGAAGCCCCAGCCTCTGCCCTGCGTGCTGGGAACCTACTCCGTCCCTTTGCCCTAGCCTCTTCCGCATGGATTAGCCACCAGAGCCTGTAATCCGGTTCTTTGAGGGCGCTCCCTTGCTGCAGGGCAGTACACCCTCTCTGCAGAGACCTGGCTTTGCGTCTTTGCCCCTCCCCTGGGGACCAGGAAAGTCTCTCTGCCCGGGGGGAAGGGGGGGGGGAAGGCATGGAGAGGCTGGGCAACAGGGCTGGGAGTTTGGCCCCTCATCTCCCCACCAATTCCTCCCCCTGCCGCTCGCAGCCTCTCCCTCCCCTTCCCCTGCGGGGGAATCGGTCCTTGCTTCTCTAGACCCCTGCAGTCCCTGCACGTCCAGGGCTCTTGGGAGACACTGGCTGCAGAGCCCGGGTCTGCCCCATCCTGAGCCCGTCCCCACCTGGGAGCAGGGAGCTGGGATCAGGATCTCTCCCTCCTCCCCGTACGGACCCCACTGCAGTAGCGGCTCAGCCCGGATGACAAAGGAGACAGCGGAAAGCGTGTGACACAGGAAGCTCCTCCCCGAGTCTGGGGCCAGAGAGAAAGAGAGAGCAGCCTCCCCCTGGCTGAGCAGAGACCGGCTCCCTCTAGCGTTCCCGGGGCCCTGGAGCTCGCCAGCCCCTTCCCTTCCTCGCAGTTCGGCGGCTAGTGTACACATTGCTCATCCATCAGGTGTCTCCCTGCTGAATATACCCCCTCCCAGCACCTCTCTGCCCTTTGCCAATACATACACCCACCCCCGCCTCCTTTGTCTGCTCCCCGGCCTAGTCTATATATACACATCCCCTGGGTTTCTCTGCACTGGCCTCCATAAACACTCCCCCAACACCTGGCTTCCCCTCCCTGACACAAATATTTCTCCCACGGCCCAAGGGCCCCCACTCTTGTCTGCTTGTACACTTGCTACATCCATCAACCTTGTTTCACACCATACACACCCTCACAGTACTCAGCTGTCCCATTCTGGTGAGACCACATGAAATGATATTACAGAGAGGAGGGGATGAGGGGGTAGCAAGCAGCAGGGAAACAACCACACATAACACTGCACACTGAGCTTGGAAATGCAGCCACCTCGGCAGCAGGGAAACAGCCACATATAACACTGCACAGGGGTCACTTCCTGAGCTCGGAAATGCAGCCACCTCTGGAACAGGGCAGCAGGGAAACTGCCAGACATAACACTGCACAGAGATCGCTTCCTGAGCTTGGAAATGAAGCCACATCTGAGACAGGGCAGCAGGGAAACGGCAAGACATAAAACCACACGGATCACTCCCTGAGCTCAGAACTGCAGCCACTTCTAGGGCAGGGAAGCAGGAAACCAGCTAGACATAACACTGCATAGGTATCACTCGCTGAGCTCAGAAATGCAGCCACATTTGGACAGGGCGGGAGGAAAACAGCCACACATAACACTGCACAGGAATCACACCCTAAGCTTGAATGCAGTCACCTCTGGAGCAGGGCAGCAGTGGAAAGCCACACTTAACGCTACATCGGGATCACTCCCTCAGCTTGGAAATGCAGCCAGCTCTGGGGCGGGGCTGCTGGGAAGGAGCCACACATAACACTGCACAGGGGTTACTCACTGAGCTCAGAAATGCAACCACCTCTGGGGTGGGGTGGCAGGGAAACAGCCAGACACAACACTGCACAGGGGCTATTCACTGAGCTTGGAACTACAGCCACCTCTAGGGTAGCAGTGAAACCGCTTGACATAAAACTACATGCTGATCACTTTCTGAGCTCAGAAATGCAGCCACCTCTGGGGCGGGGCAGCAGGGAAACAGCCACACATAACACTACACAGGGCTTACTCACTGAGCTCAGAAATGTAACCACCACTGGGTGGGCCAGCAGGGAAACAGCCACATACAACACTGCACAGGGACCACTTCTTGAGCTCAGAAATGCAGCCATCTCTGGGGCGGGGCAGCAGGGAAACAGCCACACCTAACACTGCACAAGGATCACTCTTTGAGCTCAGAAATGCAGCCACCCTGAGGAAGGAGACACCCATAACACTGCACAGGGATTACAAGAGATATTATTATTATTATTATTATTAAACATTTATAAAGCGCCAGTAACAACCTGGCGCTGTACAGAACATATAATCAGCTGCGGTCCCTACCTGTGGCTTACAATCTAAAAGACAAGGAGGGGGAGACAAGGAGAGGGGACAGCGGGAGAGACATGGGAGAAGACAAACAAACATTCAGGCGGATGCGAAGTCTCAGGTGCGTGTACTTGGCTTGGTTACAAGGTGGTCGGTAGCAGCAGTCAGCAGAGGAGGGCTGACAGTAAGAGCAAGGGGAAAGACTAGAGGGCATTGGGAAAGGCAGCATGGAAAAGGTGGGTCTTGAGGAGGGATTTGAAGGAGCGGAGGGAGGAGGCGAGGCGGACGTCGGCAGGGAGGGAGTTCCAGGCATGCGGGGCAGCGAGGGAGAAGGGACGAAGGCGGTTGGGCGAGCAGGAGAAGCGAGGGAGAGCGAGGGAGGGGACAGCGGAAGAGCGGAGAGCGCGCGCAGGAGCGCGTAGGGCGATTAGGTCCGAGAGGTAAGGGGGAGCTTGGTCATGGAGCGATTTGAACGTGAAAACCAGGAGTTTGAACAGGATACGTTCAGGAAGGGGGAGCCAGTGAAGGGAGAGGAGGAGAGGCGTCACATGGTCGAAGCGACGGGCAGAGTGAATGACCTTGGCGGCAGAGTTTTGGATCGCCACAAGGGGGGACAGGTGGGAGCGAGGGAGGCCAGCAAGGAGGAGGTTGCAGTAGTCGAGGCGAGAGATAACCATGGCATGAACAAGGATTTTGGCCGAGGAGACAGATAGAAAGGGGCGAATGCGGGCAATGTTGAGGAGAGCGAATCGGCAGGATTTGGCCACAGAGTCAATGTAAGGTTTAAAGGAGAGGTGCGTGTCAAAAATGAAGCCCAAGCTGCGGGCACGGAGAACAGGACGGATGGTGACCCCATCAATGCAGACGGTCAGGTCAGAGGGAGAGGAGGGGGATGGAGGAAAAATGAGGAGTTCAGTCTTGGCCATGTTCAGTTTGAGTTGGCGTCGGGACATCCAGGCGGAGATATCAGAGAGGCAGTCGACGAGGCGTGAGCGGACAGAGGAGGAGAGAGAGGGGGTAGAGAGATAGAGTTGGGTGTCATCAGCATAGAGATGGTATTGGAACCCGTGGGAGGCAATAATTTCACCAAGGGACCGGGTGTAGATAGAGAAGAGGAGAGGGCCAAGGACAGAACCTTGGGGAACCCCAACCGAGAGGGGAAGGGAGGGGGAGGTCGACTCGGGGAGGGAGACATTAAAGGAGCGGTCAGAGAGGTAGGAGGAGAACCAGTCAAAGACAGAGCCACGGAAGCCCAAAGAGTAAAGCGAGTCCAAGAGGAGCGAGTGGTCGACAGTGTCAAAGGCAGCAGAGAGGTCAAGGAGGACAAGAACGGAGTAGTGGCGCTTCGATTTAGCGACAAGTAGATCATTGGTGATCTTGGCCAGGGCAGTTTCAGTAGAGTGGAGGGGGCGGAAGCCGGACTGGAGAGGGTCCAGGGAGGAGTTGGCAGAGAGGAGGTTCAGGCAGCGGGAGTAGACGACACGTTCCAGGAGCTTCGAAGCAAAGGGAAGGAGGGAGACCGGCCGGTAACTAGAGGGATCGAAAGGGTCCAGGGTAGGCTTTTTGAGGATGGGGGAGACAGTGGCATGTTTGAAGGCAGAGGGGAAGGAGCCTGTGGAAAGGGAGAGATTGACGACATGCAGAAGGGGGGGAGCGACAGTGGGAGCAATAGAGGTCAGGAGGCGGGAGGGGATCGGGTCAAGGGGGCAGGTGGAGGGGTTGGATGAAGAGAGAAGAGCAGAGATTTCCTGGAGAGAGGCAGGAGGGAAGGATGCGAGGAGGGAGGGGGGCGGGGGGCGGAGGGAGGCAATATCCCGACGGATCTTGTCAATCTTGGAGGTGAAGAACGATGCAAGATCCTGAGCAGCAAGGGAAGAGGGCGGAGGAGGGCAGGGGGGTTTGAGAAGGGAGTCGAAAGTAGAGAAAAGGCGGCGAGGGTCGCGGGAGAAAGATTCGATCCTAGAGGCATAATAGCGATGCCTAGCTAGGGAGATAGCCGAGGAGAGGGAGGAGAGGGAGAATTTGTAATGGAGGAAGTCAGGGAGGGAGCGGGATTTGCGCCAGAGGCGTTCGGCAGCCCGGGCGCAGGAGCGGAGGTAGCGGATGGCAGGGGTAAGCCAGGGGCGGGGGTCGAGGGGGCGGACGGGGCGAGCAGAGGGGGGGGCAAGAGAGTCAAGGGTCGAGGAGAGAGAAGCGTTGAGAGCAGAGACAGCAGAGTCAGGGGAGGAGGAGGCGAAAACGGGGGGGAGAAGGGGGGAAAGATGTGCGGCAAACTCCGAGGGAGTAAGGGCCTGCATATTGCGGAAGGGGCGCATAGAGGGGGAGGCGGAGGGGGGTCGGTGGGAAAGGCTGAAGGAGCCGAGGAAGTGATCAGAACTAGGGAAGGGGTCAAAGGAGAGGTCAGTTAGAGAACAGTTTCGAGTGAAGACGAGGTCGAGGGAATGGCCGTCAGTATGAGTGGGGGAGTCGGTCCAGAGTCGGAGATTAAAGGAGGAAGCGAGAGAGAGAAAGCGGGAAACAGAGGGGGCGGAGGGCGTGTCAACGTGAATGTTGAAATCACCAAGGATAAGAGTGGGGATATCATCGGAGAGGAAGAAGGTGAGCCAGGATTCAAAGTCCGGGAGGAAAGAGGAGAGGGAACCCGGGGGGCGGTAGATGACAGCAACCCGAAGGTGTAGAGGGGAGTATAAGCGCACAGAGTGGGCCTCAAAGGAAGGGAAGGAGGAGGAGGGGGGAGGGGAGAGGGTTTTGAATTGGCAGTGCTTAGCAAGGAGCAAGCCCACACCACCACCCAGGCCCTCAGGGCGGGGGCGGTGAGAGAACGACAGGCCCCCGGAGGATAGAGCAGCCGGGGTAACAGAGTTGGAGGGCGTGATCCAGGTTTCCGTAAGAGCCAGGAGTTGAAAGGGGCGAGAGAGGAAGAGATCGTGGATGAAGGGAGCTTTAGCCACGGACGAGCGGCAGTTCCAGAGGGAGCAGGAAAAAGGCAATTGGTGTTTGGGAAGGCAGGGGATGCGGATGAGGTTGGGGGATGGGGAACGGCCGGGTTTGCGGGGCGGGAGTCGTGCACTGGCCTCGTATTGGCCACAATGGTCTGTGGAACACCTGGGTGTCGCGGGTTTGGGCCTAGGGGGAATGGGTAAGGGGGGATGAGGGTGGGGAGGGGGGATGGGCGTGGGTGAGGATAAGGGGTAGGTTGGCTGGAGAAAGGCTGCTGGTGAAGGGAGAGGGAGAAGGAGGGGGTGCGTGAGAGAGGCTAGAAGGAGGGAGGTGATAGAGGGCGAGGAGGTGAGGGAGGTATAGGGAGGCATCATAGGTATTACCTGTTCAGTATCGGGGGGAGTCCAGGCCTGCAGGTGTCGTGTGCGTGCTGTCAGGGGGGTGGCCCCTCGCTGTCCTCGCTCCGGCCGCACAACGGCCACAAAACGGCCAGCGCCCTTTTGTCGCCGCCCAAGGGCTGCCGCCCGCTGGGCGCGGGCGTGCACCTTTGGCTTGTGGCTATGGGGTGGGGCCCTGCTCACCTGGAGGGGCTTTCTGGGCGCTGCAATGCCTGCTGGGGGCTTTCTGGGCGCTGCAATGCCTGCTGGGGCTTTCTGGGCGCTGCAATGCCTGCTGGGGGATTTCTGGGCGCTGCAATGCCTGCTGGGGGCTTTCTGGGCGCTGCAATGCCTGCTGGGGGCTTCTAGGCGCTGCAATGCCTGCTGGGGGATTTCTGGGCGCTGCAATGCCTGCTGGGGGCTTTCTGGGCGCTGCAATGCCTGCTGGGGGCTAACACAATGAGCTCCGAAATGCAGCCACCTCTGGGGCCGGGCAGCTGGGAAGGAGATGCACAACACTGCATGGGGATCATTCACTGAGCTCAGAAATGCAGCCACCTCTGGAGCCGGGCAGAAGGGAAACAGCCACATATAATACTGTACCGAGATCAGAAAGGATCACTACATAAGTTCGGAAATTGAGCCACGTCTGGGGCAACTGGGAAGGAGACACACATAACACACTGCACATGAATCAGTCCTTGAGATCAGAAATGCAGCCACCTCTGGGGTGGGGCAGCAAGGGAAACAGCCACACATAACACTACACAGGGATCACTCGCTGAGCTTGGAAATGCAGCCACCTCTGGGGACAGCTGGGAAGGAGACACACATAACACTGCACAGCAATTAGGGCCAAAATGAGTTCTCGAGCCCCTCGAGATTGAATCTCAGTGAGAATGGCAGTCTTGCCAAGATTCTCCAGCTTGAGAATCACGCAAGAATGGGCAGTCTCATCGCCATTCTCGCTAAGACTCTTCAACAGCCCCCCAAACAGTCCGCACGTGTGCAAAATGGCCACTGGGGGGTACACATGTGCCATTTTGTGACTGCACAGGGTGCGGCAATGGAACAAGTTGCCTAGGATGTTTGTAGGTTTTCCATCACCTGAGGTTTTGAAAAAGAGGCTGCACAGCCGTCCGCCAGGGATGGTGTAGCTGTAGGCATCCTGCATCCAAGCAGAGGGCTGAACTAGATGAGAACCATTCCAACTATGATTTAGGGTTGAAACAAGAAGCAATATTTTGCAAAAATATTGCGAGAATCCAGAATTGTCGCTGAGATTTTTGGTACAATCTCGATAACAGACCAGGATCTCGGTCAATACATTTTTTTCTTGAAATACCATTTACCATGATGTCAAGAATCAGTATTTTCCTCTATTATCATTTCTCGCTTGAACCGAGTCGAGAACAGAGATTCTCGACAATAACTGAGAAAAACTCGAGATCAAGTTTCAGCCCTAGATTTTATGAACTCCTGACCCACTCTGAGAAACCCTGGTGTAACGTGCCTGCAGAAGTGGGACAGAAATTAGGGAAACACATAAACCATAAGAGACAGCACTTTATTTTAAGGGATATTTTACGGTGACGCCATTTCTCTTCTCTCCTGAGAGTACTTCTGTTGCCCTTAGGTACAGAATACCATCATCATTAACCTCCAACTGATATTAAAATAGCATTTGCTATCTATACACTTAAATACACCTTGTTTTGTTTTAAAATCAATTAATAAAATCTTTCCTGCATCACTGAAGGTAACTTTAATTCAAAACCCAACCAGATCTGATATATAGCAGAGTAGGGGATGGATCAGCTTCCTCCCTCCTCCTTCCCCCAGCCCAGAAATGTTATCAAGATGAGAGGGCCTTAAAGACTTAGTTTCCCCAAGCTACAACTCGCAGCAAGAGAGAGGCTGTCACGGAGAAACATAGGGTCACACACGTGTAACACGGGACTACATGTAGACTACAAGTCTGGTAAATATGTAATGCCAAAGGTTCCACATGTATGTAATATTACAATACATGTAGACTACAAGTCTGGTAAATATGTAATGCCAAAGGTTCCACATGTATGTAATGTTACAATACATGTAGACTAGAAGTCTGACAAATATGTAATACAAAAGGTTCCACGTGTATGTGATCTTGCAAGGGAGAACTGTAGAATCCAATTCAGAGATGTAACACATGACAGCCTACAGGAAATACAAACAGATAACAAAATGGGTATTGAAGGTCTCTCGCCAGACAGCCCTGTTGAGATGTAAATTGACTTCCATGTTTGCCTGGGTTGACTACGTGACCTGATCCAGGATTCCCCAAAGGTGAGAACAGAGACAAAGACTATTTAAATGAGCCAGTAAGTCACCTAGAGGAAGCTCATTCCTACAGCCATCTTGAGATCTGATCTACATGTGAAAGGCTGCCAGCCAGCAGCTAGGCTGAAGAGACATGGACTGAGAGACAGGATTTTGCTCTCTACCAACTAAGAAGCCGGATCCAGTCGTTTACACCAAAGGACTGAGAGAAACTTATGGACCTGGGTAGGGTAAGACGTTTACTTAGGAACTCAACCAGTATAAGTTAGGAATGCGTTATGTTTACCTTTCATTTCTAATAACCACTCTGTATCAACTATCTTGCTTATGTAATCAATAAACTTACTTCTTATCTTTATGAAGAAGTGTCTGTGTCTAACATTGGAACACAAGTGAGCAACAAGAGCCCTCAAGCTCTTGCGAACCCAGAGAGTAAAGAGTCTGTAAACGGGAAGGATCGGGCCCTTGTGTGACAAAGGAGTTTCATTGTGGCACACTTGAATTAGCCAGAGAGAGAAACTAGTTCAAGAGAACGGTGCGCAAGGGAAACTGAGTCACTCAAACCGGGTAAAGTGGGGGTGCGGACCCCCAAACCCGTGACAGGGGCAGGCTGAAGCTCTCCCACAGAGCCTGGCATTGGACTTTTTCAAATTCTTCTTCAGTTTTGTAATTTTTGGAGCTGAAGCAAATTTCCCATTTTTGCTAATAAATCCCAATATTTGTTTTGAAAAGCCAGTCTCCATTTTCATAGTTGCTGCTGTTGCAAAATTCACTGCTTCAGCATGTGTCAGTTTGTAATACGCTTTTACTTACTTCATTGTTTGGAATCTCTCTGGATTTCATTTACTAAGTTCATGTCACTATTCGGAATTCTGTTATTCATGGTGTGAGTGTGAATTTGCAAATCAATGGCTGTTTATCAGTGCCTCAGGCATGTGTGAGATAGAGTTTCCTGATTTCACAATTTCATTCATGCAATGACTTCTCAGTTCTCAGTTTACACTGCAAACATGTTTCATTAACAGTTTCCATTACATATATGTTACGTGTGTTTTACATGTATCCCAAGTCATGGTATTTTTGTGACTCTCTTGTGCATTACATCACACAGACAGACCAGTCAAATTCACATTAAAAAAGGCTTAAAAAAATCCACCAAACCAAACTTGAACACCCAAGGACCAAACAATAAAATATCAAATAATGAAGCAAGCAAAGTGATGCAAGGACTGAAGAACCAAAGTAGCAAATAAGGAGTAAATAAAGCAAAAATGGGACAAATTTCACAAATGGAATAGTTTTAAAATCCAATCTCCAAATTTGTTTTGCTCTAGGATAGGGGTGAGAAATCTTGTCCCTCCCAGGGACCGTCACCACACTGAAAAATTAGCACAAGCTCTGAGGGCTTGTGCAGAAGTTGGGGACTGTGATGCGCTTTAGAAGAGGAGGGTTCAAATCCAGGATCTATACTGTGGCTCTGTCTCTCTCCTTGTGTGCATGCCCTCATCTCTGCTCTCTCAGCCTGATGTCAATTTATCAGTGCTTGGGAGTAGGAATTGAATCTAAAGGTCAGATCCAGGAATAGGAAAGGGGACAAATAAAAACTAGCCATGGGCCATATTTGGCCCCCAGGCCTGAGGTTCCCTGCCTGTGCTCTAGCAAATTTAAATGGGTCAAAAAAAAATTTAAAAATTTAAAATAATTTTATTTTAAAACTCAGAACATATATAACAAGACAAATAAACAATCAATCACATGTCAAGATTCTAGATTTCCCCGCATTAGTGCCCCATATACTTTTCACATTTCATACACTGTAGTCTACCAAGTATGACTTGAATTCTTCTTGGAGAGTAGTTCCTTGGATGACCTCTATGCATGTGAACCACTTGGTTGTGAATTTCTTGGATTTATTCTCCTGCGTCCATAGAGTACATATACCACATGCGCTTTAGCCATGCCGTCTCTGAAATGTCCTTTGCAGTTTTCCAGCTTCGGGCGATGACATTTAATCCGGCAAGAGTCATTATTTTACAGGTATCCTGATGGTAATTTAGCAGCGGAATGTTTGGGTAAAGGCCCCAGTAGTAGTGCTGACTCTGGGCAGAAAGGTACCTCAATCTTGGTAGCTTTTTTCATATACATCCAAATTGTGCGCCATAGAGATTGCACCCTGGGGCAGCTCCACCAGCAGTGCAGGTACATGCCTTGTTCCCCACATCCCCGCCACCATGTACCTGGGTTTGGGCCGGTTGCATTTTTGAATTGTTGGGGAGTTAGGTAGTATCTTAGGGTTACTTTAATTTGGGTCTCCTTAACTTCTAAAGAGCTGGCACATTCATGCATGTGCTGCCAAATTGAGGCCACCTGTTTTTCGCTGAGTATTTTCCCTAATTCATTTTCCCATTTCTCTATGCTAGGTACTTGCTTATTGGCCTCAGTCTCAATTAACGCCCCGTATATCCTGGCTATCAGCCCTTTGTTTGGGGAATGGCCAAAAACAATTTTTTCAATGTTAGTGGGAGGCCTAGCATAGTGTTGTCCTTTGTCCTTCGTTGTATACATGGCTTTTAACTGCAAGTATTGGAAAGTGTCTATTTTTGCCTTTGTTCTATTCCTTCGTTCCTGGATTGGTAAGAATCGTTCATCCTGGAACAACTGCTCTGCTCTCAGGATTTTGCACTTGGTGAGTATTTTGTGTAGGCCTGGAGCTAATCCAGATTGCTTTGCTTCTTGCGAATTTATGGGGGAGAATGGGGAAGCCTGGGGGGATAGTTTTAGTTTATGCAACACTTGCTGCCAATGATGGATAGCTGTGGGTGTGAATGGGTGGCTAAGTATTTCACACTTCTCACTAGTTCTATTACTAGTCAGTAGTTCCTGGAAGTCCGATATAGCCATTATGTATTTTTCAATTTCTACCCAGGTAGTGTTAGCTGTGGGGTGAAACCAGTATTTTAGGGTTTGGAGTGATGTTGCTCCAAAATAGCTAGTTAGATCTGGCATATTGATCCCTCCCTTGTCTTTTCTTCTGATTAGGGTCCTCTTATTGATTCTATGTTTTTTTCCTTTCCAGACAGCTTCCATCATGGCTTGCTCACATTGTTTGAGGAATACTGCAGATAGGTGTACTGGGAGAGCCATTGCTTTATATAAGATTTTTGGTAATGCTATCATCTCAAATAAGTTAACACACCCAAGCCATGAGGTTTTTTGCTATTTCAGATCGAATTTGATTAAGTATGCTGGGGAAGTTAGCCCTAAAGAGCTTTTCATGGTCACTAGTAATATTCACTCCTAAATATTTAAATTGGGATTGTGCAATTGTAAAAGGGGTCTGCCTTGCAATATTTTGCCTTTCCTTCTTGCTCTTCGCTAGTATTAGGGCCTGAGATTTTTGATAATTAATTTTGTACCCCGATATTCGGCTAAACTGGTCTATGAGATGGAGGGTTTTGGGAACCGTACTTTGTGGCTGAGTGAGGTATATGAGCATGTCATCTGCGAACAGGGAAACTTTGTGTTGTAGTTGGCCTATTTGTATGCCTGTTATGCCTTGTTCCTGCCTTATAGCGCACGCTAGAAGTTCCAATGAAATATTAAAAAGTAAGGCGGAACCAATAACCGAGGAAGACCAAAGAACTTATTTGTTTGACTTTTTATTGTGAATAAAACAACACTAGCGAAAAAGAGTGAAAGAAGATAGAAGGATCAAAGGACAATTAACACGCGAGTTGATGGGGGGGTGGGCGTGGGAGGAGGGAGGGTACAAACACACAAGGTAAAGTACAGAAAAATAAATGTAACAATGTTAATATGTTAAAGGATAAAATTTAAAAATAAAGAAATTTAAAAAAAAAAAAAAAGTAAGGCGGATAGGGGGCATCCCTGTCTTCTGCCTCTAGATGGATAGAATGGTTTAGAAAGGTTGCCGTTAATTAGTAGGCAAGAACTTGGTTTTAAATTGAGGGCTCTGATTGCCTTTAGGAAATTCCCCTTTATGCCCATGCATTCCATTACCTGATACAGACATTCCGGCTGAGATCTGTCAAAGGCCTTCTCTGCGCCGGCCGACAATATCAGCGTCGGGGTATTAGTCCTACGTGCTGCTATGATGAGGTTGATTGTACGCCTAATGTTATCTATCCCCAGCCTGTTAGGGATAAAGCCTGTCGGGTCTGTGTGTATTACTTTATCAATAACTGCTACTAGTCTGTTGGCCAATATTTTAGCAAATATCTTATAATCAATATTTAGCAGCGATATGGGTCTGTAGTTACCACATTCCTCTTGGTTCCTGCCCTGTTTGGAGATAAGGGTTATTACTGCTTCGTAAAAGGTTGGGGGCATTGTTTGCACCTCCATAATGTTATTAAAGGTATTGGTTAAGTGTGGGGTCAGGATGCCGCTAAATGCTTGATAGAACTCTGCTGGGAGTCCATCGGGACCACATGCTTTATTTCTGATTAGCTCTTTTATTGTTAGTTTGGTTTCTGCATTTGTAATGGGGGCATTTAGAAATTTGATTTGGTCCCTGTTAAATTTGGGGATATTATATTTATCGATGAATTATTTTATCTCTGCAGACGAGGTATATCATTTCTGATAGAAGTCAACAAACGCGTTCTGGATTTCGATTTGGTCTGATGTTTTTTTCCCTCCTGGGAGGATTATTACCGGGATAGAAGACATTTTCCGCCTACTTTTGTCATCTGAGCTAGGACCTTGCCTGGTTTGTTGCAATTTTGGAAATAAAAGCTTTTAATCTTTCTTAATTGCTGCGTGATTTTTTGTGTCTCAATTGTCTCAATCTCGCTTTTTAATTTTTGGATTTCGAGTTGGGTTTTTTTGGATGGGAATGTGCTATTTTCGCTTTCCAGAAGAAGTAATTGCTTATAGAGTTCTGCATTTCTCTCTCGCCTATTCTTGTTTATCCCCGCCTTAATGGCTATGAATTTGCCTCTGGCTACTGGCTTTACTGCTTCCCAGAGTGTTTGTGGGGATAGCACAGATCCCATATTTAACTCGAAATACTCTTTCAGACCTGCAGCTGTTTGCTGTTTTATCCCCTCGCATTTTAGGAGGCCTCTGTGAGTTGCCGTGTGCGCTCGTGTGTCCGTTCGGGGGCCCTCCAGACGCAGATGGACATTAGTGCATGATGATCTGTGAATGTTGCTGGAATTACCTCGCTTTTTAAACATCTGTACAGGGAGTCCTTTTCTAGCAGTAAGTGATCTATTTTTGAGTATGTATTGTGCACCCTGGAGTGGTAAGTATAGCTCCTGGTAGTGGGGTTTAAACACCGCCAGGCATCTATCAAATCGTGTTGTGAGATCACAGCGGCTACATTTTTATGGGTCTTTTTAAATTGTGAATGAGTGGAGTGGTCTAATACTGACAAAGGTGAGTTAAAATCCCCTTGCACGATGAGTAGGCCCTCTGTATTTTGACTAATGATAGGGACGTATTTTTGGAAGAACTGGTGTTTTTCATTTGGGGCATAGATGTTGACTAGGGTTACCTGTTGGGTGTTCAACGTGCCCTTTATCAGCAGGAATCTATTTTCCCTATCTTTTTTTGTAAGAGACATTTTAAAGCTTGCTGAATCTGAGAAGCCTATTATGACTCCTGCCTTCTTTTTCTGCCCACAAGAGGCATATATATCTCCCAGCCTGCGATTGGCAAACAGGTGCAGATCCTTGTGGACTAAGTGGGATTCCTGTAGGAAGAAGACTTCTACTGCCTGATCTATTATTAGGTCTGTTACCTTCCTCCTTTTGATGGGGTGGTTTAGACCCTTAACGTTTAGAGTCAGGAATTTCAGGTTGAGCTTGTTATCTTGTGTCATTGCCATAGGGTTAGATGGGGTTTCCCTGTATCTGAGTTTTTTGTTTTTCTGTCTGGGTTAGGCTGAGTGTCCAACCTTTCCGGGAGGGTGGCTAGGGATTAATGTTGGGGTAGTGTTTGACATGTGCTTTGGTAAAACAAACTTGGCGAACCTTAACAACATTAACTTACAACATACTAACATACACAACAATTTTAACATGCGAATTGGCAACTCGTGCCCATTGGAACTACACGTTCTCTCCTCAGTGACACTGAAAGGTTTTTTGGGGGGGACATCTCACTTTCTGCTTTAATTTATTTAGATAGGTGTATACACATACACATGCATATATATATATATATATGCATACTCCTCTTATGCTTTAGTAATCTTTCGCCTCCCTCTCCTCCCGGCTTTTCCCTTTTTTAATTTTGCCTTCGTGTCTTTTTCTTTACCTTATTCTGCATTGGACTAGGTGGATACCAAGGTTCCACCACATCCTGTTACATTTAGCATTTAATTGCGCAATAGAGTATAATGATATAAGCAATTTATAACTAAGCATTATGTTTATAACCAAGATGCTTTAGAGGTTAGTAAACCTATATATAAGAGAGGTAAGTAGGTGAAACCGGCTGCATTAGATGTAGCGCTTATCTGCTAGGCACGCTGACGTTAGTCTGCGTTCTGCTGCTTGGGCTTGGGCGCTTGAATAAAAATCTCCAGGTCCCAGGTATCTTCGAAGATCTTTCTTCGGCCGTTGATTAGAATGGTCAGTTTGGCCGGGTGCCAGAGTTGAGGCTTGAGTCCTCTGTCTGTCAGCTCAGTAAAGTATTTAGACCAGGCTCTGCGCCTCCTCATTGTGTCAGGTGCGTAGTCGAGTTGTAGCCTTAGCTTGCTGCCCTGGTATTCCATGCCGTGGCTTTTTTTCCTTGCAGCTGCTAGGAGAGCTTCTTTAGCCTTAGATTTTAGAAATTTCTCTATGATGGCTCTGGGAGGGTCACTTTCTTTTGGTTTGGGGCGCACCGTTCTGTGTGCTCTCTCTAGTTCCACATTATGGAGATGTTTTAGGTCAGGGAAGTTTTCTGTAAATATTTGGTTTAAAAGTTCCTGTACTCCTCCTGCCTCAGCCCCTTCCTTCACCCCCATGATGCGCAGGTTGCAGCGCCTGGACCTGTTTTCAAGATCCCTCAGGTGGGTCAGAGTTTCTTTTATTTTAGCCAGGTCGCTTTCTGAAGTGAGGGACTGGTCCTCTAGGTTGGAAATGCGTTCTTCAGCCCCCTCCAGGCGCCTGCTCAAATTTTCCAATTTTTTGTTCCCCTCCTCCACTGAGCATTTTACTTTATTTATTTTTTTGAGAATTTCCTGTTTGTCTTTTAGGGCTGCCGCCCTAGAAGCTTTAATCTCGGCCAAAATACAGTCCATTGTGGCCTGCTCCCTTTCTGGGTCCCCCGGGGCATTTGTTAGGGCCTCTGCCGCCATTTTGCTGCTCACTGTGACTCCTGACTGTGCAGGCTCTGCCGTCTGTCTCTGCTGATAAAACTGCGTGATTGGCCCCTTCGCCGCTGGTTTTTTAGCTGGGCCCATGCCCCAAAGTCTCCCCTGCCTGGGTCTTGGTTTTATTTTATTTTATTTTTAAAAATGCTGCCGTTTTTGCACGCTTTTTTCTGCCGCCGGGAGGAGCGGGATTTCGGTGCTCCTAAAGTTGCACATGTGCATTGCACCCCGCAATGAGTCAAATTTTAATGAATTATTCCTTTGGTTTGAACATTCCTTTAAACTCTAGTTATTTTTCCTTTTTTGTACAAGTATTAACAGTGGTTGAAAACAGACATGACGCTAACCACCCTTTAACCACCCTTGGTGGTTATTTATGCATGTTGCAGGGCTGTATTGGTGCCCTATGCAGCCCTGAAACATGCATAAATGACCACCCAGGGTGGTTAAAGGGTGGTTAGCGTCATGTCTGTTTTCACCCAGTGTCACTGAGGGGAACACGTTCAAGGCAAGTGTACACACAAACACAAAGCTGTGCTGTGCTTTCCTTCTGGGCAAGTTTTGGCTTTCCCCATCCATCAGGTTTCTGACTGCCCAGCCCCAATGAACAAGCTGCCCCTACATCCTCTCAGGCACATACGCTTCTTCTTTCAAAACCTCTTGTTCTGGATTGTCTCAAGAGAGAGAGAGAGGGAAGAGGAAATTGGGGGTCACTGTCTCTATCCTGTATGGATTCCCTGGTGGAGGAGAAAAACTGAGAAGCAGATGGAGCTTTCCCCACAGATGGGACACTTGTGGGACATCTCTTGGTGGGTCCTCAGATGTTTAATCAGCTGATGATGAATCCTCTTCCTCCTTGAAGACCCCTGCAGGGTTTCTCTTCCATATGGATTCTCCGATAGGTCACAAAGTTCAAACACCCGCTGAAGCCTTTTCCACAAACCAGGAATTTGTAGTTTCTCTGGAAGCTGATGAGAGCCAAGCTGTTTTGGATCCATCTTCCACTACCCACACATCTGTAGGACTTCTCTCCTCCATGGTTTCTCTGGTAGATTAGGAGGCTGGAACTTTGTCTGAAGGTTTTCCTCGTTCATTAGAATTATAGACTCTCTATCTTGTGTGGATGTTCTGGTGTTTAATAAGGTAGGAGCTGACACCAAAACTTTTCCCACAGTCAGGGCATTTGAAGGGCTTGTCTCCGGTGTGAGTTCTCTGATGGGACATGAGATTCGACCTCTGAGTGAAGCCTTTCCCACAGTTGGTGCATTTAAAGGGTTTCTCTCCCGTGTGGAGCCTCTGGTGGGTCATTAGGTGAGATGTCCAGCTAAAGCTTTTCCCACAGTCGAAACATTTATAGGGTTTCTCGCCTGTGTGGATTCTCTTGTGTCTGACAAGTTTCGAGCTGTTCTGGAACCATAGTCCACAGTCCAAGCACTCATAGGGATTCTCTCCAGTGTGGACGCTCCTGTGCATTAAGAGGTTGGAGCTCCTGCTGAAGCTATTTCCACATGTCTCACATTTATAGGGTCTCGCCACTGTGTGGGTTCTCTGGTGTCTAATAAGGTAGGAGCTAACACTGAAGCTTTTCCCACAGCAGGAGCACTTATAGGGTTTTTCTCCTGTGTGGGTTCTCCGGTGTTTTATAAGGTTAGTACTTTGACTGAAGCCTTTCCCACAGTCAGAGCATTTATAGGGTTTCTCCCCCGTGTGGATTCTCTGGTGGAGAAGGAGGTTGAAGCTGCGACTGAAGCTCCTACCACAGTCCCCACAGGTGTATGATGTCTTTCTAGTGGGGACTAGAGGTTTTTGGCAGAAATCTGCTTTTAGCTTCTGGACATCTCTTCTTCCTCCAGTTGTCTGGCTTTCACCTTGTAATTCCCCTACTTGGTTACCCCTCTGGCTCTCATCCAATTCTCCCCACTCAGGGTTCTTGGAATCATTCTCTTCAGACCCTCCCAGGAATGGGCTGTTCAGTTCTGCTGTCTCAGCTCCTCCCTGCTGAGCATTCTCCTCCTTGTTTTCATGCATTGTCCCATCTCCCTGGTAGAGAAAGAGAATAGGAGTTATTGCCTGTGTAGTTACAGGGAGACCTGCAAAATGGTTGTGCCCCTGATTCTATGGTAACGTGTATGTGGGAGGGGGACAGTATCTCAAGACGCTCGGGACCCAAAGGAATGAACCCCATGGAATCTAAGGGAGCAAGAAAGAGCCCCAAACAGACCCCCCCCCCCCTTTCCTGGATGCAGGATGGGTTTCCTCACATTAATACCCAAAGGAGAAACAGTTCTGGTTACGCAGTGAAGTCCCAGGCTTCCCAGTTTCTTGCATGACATCCTCATGGGGAGTCCCACCCTCCAGCTCCTGGATCAAAAAGCACCCACAATCAGTTTCCTACTGCCTCAGCCCCTAGACACAGCCCTCTCTCACCTTGTAGACATGGCCCCCACAGGTTCCTGGGCAGGGTCCCCTCCCACATAGGACTGTTCCTAAGAAGGTGTTTCCCAAGCTGAAAACACTGGCTCTTCTCTGCAGCCAGAAGCCCAGCCTCTGTCTGGCTCGCTTGGTCAGTCCCTTTATCCCAATGCAGCCCCTCCCTTATCCTCTAGGCCTAACCCTGCCCACCCCCTCCTCAACGCACTGTAACCAGGCTCCCCCAGGGAAGAGGCAGAAGAAGGCCCTTCAGTGTGGAACTCGCTCCCTCCACTAGTCTGTCTCAGTTCCTCCCTCCTCATCTTTAAAGAGCACCCGGAAACTTATTTGTTCTCAGATCCTTTTAGGATCCACTGCAGGTTCCCCTTAATGGGTTTTCTTCTCCCTTTTTACCTTGCCATGTTTCAGTGGTTTTTAATAGATTGCTGTTTTAAATTGATTTTATATTGTTTGTTTTATGTTGTAAAGCAACACTCCAATCACTGTTTGGTTAGTCGAGTACTCTAGAAATAAGAATGTATTCATTATTTATTATATGTTTTTGTTTAATGTTTATATTTGTATGGCTTCCCCCTTAAAGTGGTTTTATATTTGTATTTTATATGTTTTATATTTTTGTTTTAAATGATAAGCCACCCCGAGCTGCTTTGCAGAAGGGGCAGGGTATAAAATTGTATAATAATAATAATAATAATAATAATAAATTTATTATTATTATTATTATTATTATTATTAAGTCACTTGCCCCTTCTGAAGACAGTGTAGTCTCCTGTCCCACAGCAGGTACCTGTTTTTTATCTCTCTGCCCCTCCCTGGGTTCCAGGAAAGTCTCTCTGCCCAGGGGGGAGGCAGGGGGGGGGAATGGGATGAGGAGAGAAGGGACCAGGCTCCCAGTCCTGCCCAGCTCCATCCCCTGCCGGAGCTGGGCAGGACTGGAAGCCTGGTCCCTTCTCTCCTCACCCCATCCTTCCCCCCCCCCCCCCTTCCCCTCTACTTGGGGAACTCGAGGGTGGCCAGATATGGACATTTTAGAGGATGTTTACTTATTTTATTTATTTCATTAAAACATTTGGTATCCCGTCATTCCTGCCAAAGGCAGCTGGGGGCGGCTTACAATATATAGAAGTATAAGAAGTACAATGCAGCCCTGCAACCTGTATTTCTCATAAGTGTCCTCTAAAATGTCCATATCTGCTAGGAGATTCGGTTGGTGCTTCATGGTCCCCTGCAGTCCCTGCTCGCCTGGCCGGGAGGGCTTGGGAGTCACTAGCTGCAGAGACCGGGGCTGCCCCAGCCTGAGCCCGTCCTCACCTGGGCTGGGCGCAGGGAGCCGGGATCTCTCTGGGCTGGGCGCAGGGATCAGGGTCTCTCTCTCCCCGTAGCGGCTCAGCCCAGGGTCACAAAGCAGAAGGAATGGAAACCTGTGCCCCAGGAAGCTCCTCCTCCCTCAAATCTGTGACCGGGAAGAAAAAGAGCAGCCTCCCCTGACTGAGCAGAGACCGGCTCCCTCTAGCGTTCCTGGGGGCCTGGAGCTCTCCAGCCCCTTCCCTTCCCGGCAGCCCCGCTCATGGACATTGTGGGCAGGGTGTGGCAGCTGTGAAGGGCCCCAGTGTGTGCACTGCGGGAGTGGGGTGGATCCACACACACACACACACACACACACAGCACAACTACAGAGGAGGCTCCTGGGGCAGGATCAGGGGCCAGGATTCCTACCCAGCTCCAGGTTGCAGGGCAGAAGTTCCCAACATTCCCTCCCGGCCCCCCCACCCCACCTGATCCTAAATATAATCCTGTGATTGCAAACAGCAACTATGCGGTGCCACGTATATTGGCTATATATCGATGGGGAGATCATCACAGGCTCCCAGTGCCCTCTGCAGATGGCACTACCTCACTAGGGATCCAGGTCAGTACTGGATCCAAGGCAGTTTGAGCTCAAAGGGAAATGGTCGTGCAGGCCCCCCACAACTGTGATTGGGATTTGGTGTTCCCCTTTTCTCTGGCAGTCCCGCAAAGACTGGACCAGCCATGACTCAATTACCTGTGCACCACTCTCCCCAGTGTGCCAGCCCATAAGGGGTTAATTCTTTGTCTCCTGAATCTTAGGGCTCCACAGTCATCAGAAAAACAAATGGGTTTTAGGTCCATGAGTGTTTAAACTTAGATTCCCCAGTCAGTACAGTTCCAGGAAACGCAAAGATGCGTGCTTTATAATGAGAAAGTTTTATATAAGAATTAAGACAGATAATAATGGTTCAGAGTAAGGACTATGCATAAGGGAAATCAAATCAAAACCATATGCAATGCTAGCTTACTTAGGAGACGTCCCTGTCTCAGTTCTTACCTACGAACTCAGACTGTGAAAAAGTCTTCGATCAGTGCTCAGACCTTTTGACCCATCAGAGAATCTCTATGGGAAAAAAAACCTTACAGGTATTTTCAGTGCAGGAGAGGATTCAATGTCAACTCAGACCTTCTTAAGCACCTGAGGACCCACCAGGAGTAGACAACCCATGAATTTTCTATCTGCGGGAAAAATTTCATCCACTTCTTAAACTTCCTCATCCCCCAGAAAATCCAAACTGGACAAAATCAGCACCCCTGATTTCCTCTTACCATTCCTGTAAAAATCCAGAATGAGAGGTTTGAAGAAGAGCTAATGTGCCCAAAGGAATGTAGGGAGGGACAGCTTCTTCACTGGGGAAGGGTCAATCCTCACCAACCCGTTGGAATTCTTTGAGGGTGTAAATAAGCATGTGGACAAGGGAGACCCGGTAGATATAGTGTACCTGCATTTCCAGAAAGCATTTGATAAGGTCCCACATAAAAGACTCTTAAGAAAATTAAAAAGTCATGGGATAAGTGGTAGTGTCTTACTATATGTGGCTGAAGACCTGCTGGACCTGAGAGCCCAGAACAAAAGCACAGTCACCTTTGTGTGCACACTTGACTTGAATGTGCTCCCCTCGGCGACAGCTTATAAATATACAAAAAAAGGAAAATTAATAATAGAGGTGAAACAAACATTCAGACATAAAGAATTCACCCAATTTGCCTTGTCAAAGTTTAGACAATTTGAAGAAATTCAGAATTTGAAGCTATTTCTTTGCAAAATTGGCACTGGTATTCCCTTTGCTTACGTGTCGATTGGTACTTCGGTGGCTTTGTTTACATCAAGGATGGGGAAACTTTTTCCTCCCCAGGACCTCTTTGAAAGTTAATAGGAACTCCAAGAGCTGCATAGAAGTTAGGGCGGGGGGGGGACGGGTGTAAGGGAGGCAGGTCCAGGAAGAGATCATGGATCTGTGCCCTATCCTTGTCTTCATGTCCTGATCGCTGCTCCCTTATCCTGACCTTAGTCTCTCAGTGCTTGGGGGTAGGAAATGGATCCAGGAACCCAGATCCATCCAAGAACTGGAAAGGGGTCTAGTCAAAGCTAGCTATGGATGTCCCACACTTCAGTATCCCTCAGCTTAGTAGTGTTTCTTCTTATTTTGAAAACTTCCAGGCCTAATTAACAAAATTAAAAAACCTCCTCTGCAGCTATGTGGGGACTCCGAAGATACAGACACCTTCAGCCCCCTTGCACACAGGAGGCCATTCCCAGGGGGTGGGGGTCGGTCAGCAGCCCCAGGGGCAGGCCCCCACGGTGGGGGCCTGCCCCTGGGGCTGCTGACCGACCCCTGCGGTTGGGAAGGGGAGGGACGGGCGAGCTCCAGGATCGCTAGAGGGAGTCGGTGTCTCGACTCAGTCAGGGGAGGCTGCTCTCTCTCTCTCGCTCTCTCTTTTCCCGGCTACAGATTTGGGGGATGGCTTTCCTGTGTCACAGGTTCTTGCTGCCTCCTCCTTTGTGATCCGGGTTGAGCCGCTGCTGCTCCCCGCCCGGGCAGTCGGGTCGACTGTGCGGGAGGAGAGAAAGAAAGCCCCTGATCCCTGCGCCCAACCCAGGTGAGGGAACCAGCTTGGCGGGGGGGGGGGAAGAAGGGCTGGATCGTAAATGGAGCCCGAGCTTCCAGAGACAGGCCCATCGCTGGAGTTAAGTTGCCAAATCACATTTTCAAAAACAAGACTCGCTACAGGGCTCAGAAATAATAAGCCCCCCCCCCCCCCCCCCCAATTATGTTCCATGGAACTATGGGGTTCTGACAGAAGAAATATCTGGCAGCCTTACTGGGGAGAAGGAGGATGGAGGGGTGGGATCTCGGCTCTGGGGAACTGGGTGGAGGGGCAGACAGCTGATCCCTCACCTGCTGAAGTATGATGATTCCAATGAGCATCCCCCCCCCCCAACTACAACCCCCATAATCCTTTGGTTTCACTTAAAGGAGCCAGAACCCTCTTGTACACCCAATGAATGACCTATTGAGCCTCAGTTATCAGGGCTCATTCCCCATTGCTGTCAATGGGGGAAACACAGGGCATCTTTAGACATATCAAAGATCGGGTGTCAAAACCCCTAAGCACGTGTTTGGCCGGTGTAAGCACCATAACAATCCCAACACTAATTTGGCCACCCGTTGAACAAGCAATGTGAACACCATTGCATCACAAGGACAATTTGCGTGTTCTGGCTGAACGCGTGACCAACGTTGTGTCTTATGATATTGCGTGGTGTGTTAGCAGGTACAACACGGGGAATGAGGCAGCAGCGCTTGCGTGCTGAGATCAGGTGGTGAGCAAAACACCAATTTGCCCCAAGATGGGCTGTGTGTCTAAGCAGCACCACATGGTGAACACAGGGCCAACCCGGTGTTCATATCAAGGTCAAAACACACAGTCAGAGACCCGTTGACGTTGTGTCTAAAGACACCCACGGTGAACATTGGTCCTCTCTGCAGTCTTTGGTTTTGTGCCTGTGGATGGCCCTACTGCCTGCTTAGGGCCTGACTGGTCAATCCCTCCGCCATGCCCATCCCCCACAGTAACAGTGGTGCTTCCAGTCTGGGAATGGTCATTCTGCGAACAAGCCTTAGTGGGACAGGATGAGAACAAGGTAACTTAGGCCTGCACTGAGGGGACTCTTGTCTGTGGTTCTGAGGAAGGAGTAACTACAAGAGGAGGACCAGGCAGGCTGGGAAGGGAGGACTGTATCTGGAAGTTCAAGCAGCAGGGAATTGGTTGTGGCTGCTTGTTGTTCCAGGAGCTAGAGGCTTTGAGAAGGGAGCTGTGTGCTTCCCGAAGAAGAGGCGGCGTTATGTAGGGACACCTTGCAGGAGAACAGACAGACTTTCAGCGTCTCTACAATTCACATTAACCACAGAGGAAATAAGCCCTGTGACACTGACTGGAAGTGGCTGGCCAGCATGAGCAAGCATTCATGCAGTTACTGTTGATGTTGCCACCCTATGGACTCTTAACCATCAGAGGGAACTCATGGAGTGGTGGCATTTCAGCCCTCTGCTCAGGAGCAATGAAATTGACAAGTCCCTCGGGCCCAGAGCTGGGCAGTGAAACTGACAGTGAGCAAGTGAAATTGACAAGATGGCAGTTCACCTATAAAATTAACAATCATACAGCCCCACAGTGAAGGTGGCATGCCCAGTGGCAGGGGGCTGGCAGTGACTAGATATTGTGTTTCTGACTGCTCCGGGTGTCGGCTGAGGAGTTCCCCAAAGAGGTTGTGGCCACCTGTGTTTTCACTGGGGTAAATCCTGGGCTTGTGTAAACAAATGTAACACTTGGCCCCAGGTTAGGCAGCTGAACCAGTGGCAAGCGTTGTGTGTAGAGATGCCCTTTGATCTCACTGAGTAAGGGGTGGGGGCTCCTTCCCGTTTTGGTATTAGATGCTGGCGAGAGGTCTCTGCTTTTCCTGGGGGGGGGGGGGGNGTGTGTTCTGTTTTGGGCTCTTCCATTAGATCCCAAGAAGTTCAGCCTCTTGTTCCACGGGCCACTGTCACGTTTGTTATCAGGCTGCTGGATGTTTATTTTTTTAAAATTATTTTTTATTTTATTTTTTAATTTATATCCCGCCCCTCCTGCCCACAGGGCAGCCAAACTGACCCCATGGCTTGTCGGCAGGTAGTCCAGGCTCTCACCTTGGCAAATGGCCAAGGTCACAGCCTGGGCTACTGCCCGTCCAATCAGGATAAAGTGGGCCAGAGCATGTTAGCATGTCTGTTCCCGCCAGCCCGGATTGGGCCCGCCATGGTTGCCCGTCATGGTGGGGTGCTGGGTGCAGCATGGGGGAGGGGCCAGCCACACGTTTGTGTCTCTCCCCCTCCCCCCACCCCCATGCCCTGGCTGTGTGAATGTTTGTCCCGTGTCCTGACCCAGTCTGGACCACGTCCACGGCAGCTTTCTGACCTGAGCCACGCCATGGTGCAGTCATGTTTGTTTACACCCATTGTCCCCCGTTCACATAGATATCCTGCCATGGGGAGTCAAGAAGAAAGCAGTTGGGCAGGCCTCCCCCATAGCCACACAAACAGTTCCTCCTGCCTGGATTCTATTTCTGCCCCAGCAGGTGTCATGACAATGGGAGAAAATGAGGAGAAAGCCCAGCAGGAAGGCTCCGAGACAGTAGCACCGGGAAGCAACTTCCCAGGAGGAGCCTTAGAAGAGGTTTCCCAGAGACCTGAAAGGGGAAAAGTTGATGAGAACCAGTGGCATGATCAGACAATGGAATTGCAGGGTATAAGCCAGCCAACAGGGGAAGAACATGTCCAGAAGTTAAAAAGAGCTTTCCATGGGAAACTCGCAGCTGGAGAGAGACCATACATCTGTGGGGATTGTGGCAAAAGCTTCAGCTGCAGCTCACACATCCTCATCCACCAGAGAATCCACACGGGAGAGAAACCATATAAATGTTCTGACTGCGGGAAAAGCTTCAGTCAGATGTCCCATCTGGTGACCCACCAGAGGGTGCACACAGGAGAGAAGCCTTATAAGTGTTCCTGGTGTGAGGAAAGATTCAGTAATAGGTCCAGTCTCATCTCCCACCAGAGACTCCACACAGGAGAGAAACCCTACAAATGTCCCAATTGTGGGAAAGGCTTCAGTCAGAGCTGGCACCTCACATCCCATCAGAGAACTCACACCGGGGACAAGCCCTACAAATGCCCTGATTGTGGGAAAGGATTCAGTCAGTTGTGCCACCTGGTGAACCACCAGAGACTCCACACGGGAGAGAAACCCTACAAATGCCCCGACTGCGGAAAAGACTTCAACCAGAGCTCAAACCTTGCATCCCATCAGAGAACCCACACTGGAGACAAACCCTACAAATGCCCCAGCTGTGGAAAAAGCTTCAGTGTCAGCTCTTCTCTTATTAAACACATGAATACCCACACAGGAGAGAGACCCTATAAATGTGACGTGTGTGGGAAAAGCTTCATTCGGAACTCCAGCCTCATCAAACACCTGAGAGTCCACACAGGAGAGAGGCCCTATGAGTGTGTGGATTGCGGGAAGTGGTTCCGCAACAGTTCGGACCTCATTAGACACCAGAGAACCCACACAGGAGAGAAGCCATATGAGTGTGTGGATTGTGGGAAATGGTTCTGCAATAGCTCGGATCTCATCAGACACCAGAGGACCCACAGGGAGGAGATGATCTAGAAATGTCTAGATTATGGGGAAAGCTTCAGATGGCATTCAACCCTTGTGAGCCATTGGAGAATCCACACAGGAGAGAAATCCTTGGGGTGTCTTCATTGCTGGAGAAAATTCACCATTAGCTCATCCCCTCTTTAACACCTGAGGACCCACCAGGAGGAGACATCCATGTTCTATCTGTGGGAAATGCTTCGTTCACTTTTCAAACTTGCGTATTCATAAAAAAAATCTGTGTCTCTACAAGTCATGTTAACCACTGAGGAAATAGAACAGAATAGAAATGGTGAACCCCAATCCACCCTGACTCCTCTGGTGAACATTTAGGAGAGGCTTGGAATGGAGCTAATGGGCTCAGAGGGATGTCGATCTAGCGTCTTCATTGAGGAGAGCCAAAGAACTCCTGACCTGGAGAACCCAAAACTTCTCCGGAACAGAAGTACAGCCCATCTTTCTGTGCACAAACGTACCTTTACTACACTCCCCTCATTGACACTATTTCTATATATTTAGGTGGGGGAATGGGAAAATAACTAGTGGCAAAACAAATATCCATGCAGAACAAATAATGTATTGGTTTTGACCTATTGCAATTCACTAATGCAAAGCAAATTTGGAGGCTGGATTTGAAACTATTTGCTTGCCAAATTTGTCCAGTTTTCTCTTTGTTTTCTTGTTATTTGTTACTAGGATTACTCAGGACTTTGAGCACCTTGTTTCCATCATTTGTTTTGTTATTTAGTATTTTTTTGTTCACAGTTTCATGTGTTCAGTGGTACTATTTCAGGGGTGGAGAACCTCAGGTGGGGGGGGGGGGGAGGAGGGATTGCAGCCTGTGGCTTCTGTAGCCTCTTTCCCATTCCTGGATCTGGCCCCTACATCCAGTTCCTATCTCCAAACACCAAAAGAGTGATCTCGGGGCAAGGGAGCAGAGATGAAGGCATGCACACACAAGGATAGGTGATGGATCCATGACACACACCCATGATCCGGACCCTCCTCTTCCTGATCACATCCCCATCACCAACTTTTGTATGGCCCTTGGAGCTTGTACTAATTTTCAAAAATGGCCCTTGGGAGAGAAAAGTTTCCCCATCACATAGACAAATAACATATTTATGAAATACCAAAAACGTAACACTTAGCAATCACTTACTAATTAATTCAGCAGCCACAGAGGTGTGAACAAGGAAACTTTTGTTTAGCTGTTTTTCTATTTGTTTTTCTATTTTTAATTGTTTTATGTTGATTGGATATTTGATATGGAGAGAGGGAGGGATTTGGGAATATCCATAAACTCTCAGTGAGATGATGAAGGGTTTAGAATGCAGGTCATATGAGGAAAGGTTGAAAGAGATGGGTATGGGTGTTTTTAAATGAGACGTGTCCACGCATGGCCCCCCTAACAACCACACATTCAACTGTTCATGTGAAGGTGGTGTGTGGGGGATGTGTGCTTCCATGAGCCATGCACTAGCCACCCATGACCACTCATGGAGCAACTGCCCCAAAATCCAGAGTGCAGGGGAATGCAAAATTCACAGCTACGCTTGGATTCTCAGGTGTTGGCGGTGACTAGGAGCGCATTTTGCCAACTACATCTGGAGAAGAGGCTCCGCCCTATGTCTCAGACTCCAATCTCACCACAATCATCCATGCATTCGTCATCTTGAGGCTAGACTACTGTAATGCACTCTACGTGGGGCTGCCCTTGGTGACGGTTTGGAAGCTGCAGCTGGTGTAGAATGTGGCAGCCCGCCTGCTAACGGGGGCACCGAGCACGGCACTGGCTGCCTATTGCCTGCCGGGCCTGATTCAAAGTACCGGTTTTGACCTCTTAAAGCCCTGCTTGCCTGGAAGATTGCCTCATTCCCTGAGCCCCGGGGGAGGCTTTGGAATTCCCTCCCGGCAAAGATTTGCCTCCGCCCGGCTCTCCTCGCCTTCTGACGAAACTGCAAGACCTGGCTCTTTCATCAGGCGTTTGGTGTGGGAGGTTGGGATAGTCGGGTTGGGGGGAGGGTGTGGTTGTTTTTTTTATTTCGGCACAGACCTGTTTTATATGTTTTATGTATGTTGTTTTTATATTTATGTTTGTATTTATATTGTTATTTTTGATATTGTTATTTTATAGACATTTTTTATTGGAAGCCGTCCCATTGGCGAGAAGGGTGAGGTATAAATAATTGAAATAAAATTTTAAAAATAAAAAATAAAACAGTGTGTGGGGACAGGCACTCAGGCATCCCCTCCCTGTATGAACCAAGGCACCCACCCACACCTGCTGTCTTCCCCAGTCCCACCCACAGCCCTACCAGTAGCTCTTAAAGGACAGGCCGGCAAAATACAACACATGCACCTGTGTGTTAGCTCCAGGGACTGTGATCTTGGGCAGGAAGGGGTTACTGGATGCTACAGCCACTTCCTGGTATCTGGGCCTGTGCATCATGGCAATTGGGTGGGGGTGTTGCCGGTGTTGCCGGGTGGGGGAGAAGAATTGTTTGCAGGGCTGGTCCGAGTGTGTGGAGGCTGCCTGCATGCTCATGGTGCCCACCCACGGAGCCACCCTTTTGGAACCCTCCCCACTCCATGTGCCTGGATGCTCCCGCAGCTGTGCCACTCAGTGAGTACGGACCCTCTCCCCCCTCAAGCCTTGCTCATTTAAAAACACCCTTTGTTTGTCTTGTAGAAGGGAAGACTAAAGGAGGGGGTTTAATAGCAATTTTCAGATATTTTTAAAAGCTGTCATTAATACAATGGAGAACAATTGTTAAGTATAAAATACTTTGTGTAGAATTAAGAGAGTTTAAAAGCTCAGATGCTTCAGACTCTCCACCCTGAAGACTATCTCTCTGCAGCAGTTTCAGCTGATAAGTGTCATTTAGCTGCATCTCCTTCCACCCAACTGTCAGCCTGGTCCTTTGATGCGAACTGCTTTGCAGTTCAAGTTTATCTCTGTTATTAAAAGCCTGAAAGCAACCTAAATGTCTCTTGTGTTGCACTAACAACTTTGATCCAATCTCCCCAGGGTATGCAAATTTGACGCTTATGAGAAATACAGGTTTCAGGGCTGCAGTGGCACCAATGTAGCCCTGCAATGTGTATTTCTCATAAGTGTCCTCTAAAAAATTGCATATATGCCAACCCTAATCTCCCCCTAATTGATGCTGGAGAATTGCACTGGCTCAAGGTGGTGCTAGTTAGACAGGGATTGCCCTGCCCCCTCTTGTCATGAAAGAGAGTGGAGAGCTTGCTGTTCTGAAGGAAATTTCAGCTTGGAGGGAATAAGGGGTTGCAGAGTCTCTCGATACGCACAGAGGGGAAAGCCTGAGAATGGTCATGATTTAAACCATTGCTTCGATGGGTGATGAGGGGAGTTCAGGGGGCCAGTTCGCCTTGAAACTGGGAGTGTGGGTTTAAATCCTAATTTACTGGGTTGCTGTAGACAAGTCATTTCTCTCAACTTTCCCAGCTGTAAAATGGGATGCTGCTCGCAGGCCTAGTCAATATATGAAGGGCAGAAAGGGAAGAGTGCAATGACAGGTGGCTTCCCATGGTTGTATTAGCTTCAAATGTTGTCAATGGGGATGTCTCTACATGTTATGTTACCCACGGGGCAAATGTGCTCCTTGGTTGTCCTGCGATGTCATCCCAAGGTGAACAAGTTCAAGCTGCTCGGTGTTTATGCTGTCACCCTATGGACTCTGACCACCAAAGGGAACCCATCATGTAGCAGGCTGCATAAATAGGGATTAATAGCACAAGCCCCACAGTGAGATTGACAAGTCCATACAATGAAATTGACAAATCCGTAAGCCCCATACAATGAAACTGACAAGTCCGCAAACCTTATGTAGTGAGCACAAAGTAAACCTCGGCACATCCATGTCTGGAAAAAGAAACTGTCTGCAGTGACATCTCAAAATCGGAAAGTTCCCATGTCTCTATGGTAGCCCAGCTGCCCCAGTGACAGGGTTGTGTCATTGGCCAGATGTTGATTATGTATGCCAGGGGCAGGGAACTTCAGGTCTGGGGGCCAAATGCGGTCCACACTTATTTATTTATTGAGCTCCCTTGCAGTTCCTGAATCTGGTCCCTGGATCCAATTCCTTCCCCCAAGCACTGAAAGAGTGAGCTATGGGGAAGGGAGCAGAGATGAGGGCATACACACAAGGAGAGGGGACAGATCCATGGCACAGATCAATAATTTGGACCCTTCTTTTCCTGAGTCCTCCTCTTAAACACCCCCACCCCCAACTTCTACCTGGCCACCCATTTTGGACGTTTTTACACGGGATGCTACCAGGCAGGTCCAACCAATGGGCGCATGTGGTAGCATCTATGTAAAAGTGGTGGTTGGCGCATGCTCTCGTGACCCACACCCACCCACCTACCTCCACCCACGGTGCAACCTGGGATTTTCTGGGTTGCACCATGCAGGGAGGTTTGGGTGCGTATGTCACGGGAGTGTGCACCTAACCCCACTTTTACATGGACGATACCACACCTGTCCACTGGGTGACCTGTGTGGTAGCATCCCGTGTAAAAATGGCCAAAATCTCCCTTTCTGCAGCTTGTACTCAGTGCCTCTTGTCCTGCCCTTCTTAGCGAGGGAGAACAATTCCTATCCATCTTCTTTAGGGCAGCCTTTCAAATATTTCAGGACTGTTATTGTACCGCCACCACCCCCTTGGTCTTCTGTTCGTCAAGCTAAACATACCCAGCTCCTTCAGCTTCTTCTCATCATGATTTGTGTTCCAAACCCTCTAGCATCTTCGTTGCTCTCGGCACCATCTCCACATTTTTCTAGATCATTCCTAAAATGGGATCAACCTGCACTCCAGCTGGGGCCTAAGTGGAACTAATTCAAGTAGCACAATCATTTCCCATGTCTTGCATGAAATGTTGCTGCTGATGCTTTAACCTTTTTTGTTGTTGTTTGCAACACAGCCCATCACACTGCTGTCTCGTATTCAGTTGGTGATCCCTGCAACTACCCCTAGAAAGATCTTTTGCTGTTGTGTTACTGCCAATCCTGGCTCGCAGCTGGGGAATCTCTTGCTCCAGGCGATCCCATTGCACAAATATTGATCCCAGCAATCATGCATTACCGCTAAGTGGAGAGTGGTGCATGAACACTGGCAAAGGGGGGAGGAGGACAGCCCTAGGGAAGATCCAGGCTGCAGTGATTGTGCCTGGCAGACTCAAGGCCTCACACTACTTATAATTTTACTGTATAAAATGGAGCCTTTGTTATACCAAATGTTTTCTTTTAAATTACACTTTATGAAATGATTTAAAAACAAAACAAAAAACCCTTTAACTCCTGCATCCAGTGTAACTGAACAAGATTAATAAAGCCATCGCTTTCCCACGTGTGGACTAGTTATTGCTTTAAAAAAACCAAATGTTAAATGTGTGATGATTGACTCCTCTCACGGAGAGAAGCTGAGGTTCCCACGTTATGTTTTAATTATCTGGCTAATTAGAACGCAGGGCACCACGTGGGCAATTTGTGCTTTAGCTGTTTGGAGCCGTAACTGTTCCTCGGGCCAAAGCACCCTCCCGTGTCATTTCAGTCGCAGCCCGCAAGGACACAGATGGGGGGGACAGACGCTGCCTGCAGCCCGAGGGGGCGGGGCTGGGGAGCAACGAGGCGCCTCCTCCCATTGGTCCCGCCCGCAGCCTCAGGTTGAACCGGCCCAACCAGCGCAGCGTCTTCCGTGGAATGCGCGGCTCGAGGCCCGGGCGCTGCCCCGCCCTCCCAATTGGCTGGGCTCCCTCTTCGGTCCAGCGGCGGTAGCGGGAGAAGGAGGCGGGGGCGCCTCAGTCCCCTGAAACTCCCCAGCCGGGCGACAGCGACAAGCAGCTTGTGCCGGAGCCTCCTGCGCGCCCCGATCCGCTGCCTCCTCGTTTAGGATCCGGGCTGAGCCGCTGCTGCTCCCCCGGCCGGGCAGTGGGGTCTGTGCGGGGGGAGAGAGAGAGAGAGACCCTGCTCCCTGCGCCCAGCCCAGGTGGGGACGGGCTCAGGCCGGGGCAGCCCCGGGGCTCTGCAGCCAGTGACTTGGGACCGAGTCTTCCCCCCCCCCCCCCAGACAGAGGGGCAAGGGAAGGAATCGGTGGGGAGAGGGGGCCAGCAGGCCCTCAGCCCTGCCCAGCTCCATCCCCTACTTTCCCACTGGGCAGAGAGTCTTTCCTGGCAGCCAGGAGAGAGGCAAAGCCAGGGGAGTCTCCGTTGAGGTAGGTGGGCCTATACCCTGTTTCCCAGGCGGGTTCCCCAAGGTGGCCCCTTTCTGGTCACTTGGAGGGGAGAGTAGCCCTGGGAGAGGGGATGGATTTGTACTGGGATAATAGAGGGATTACGTGAGATTGCTGCAGGGAAGAAATCAAGCAGTTGAGGAGTAATTTGACATCTTCCAGATAAGGGGATATTTGGGTGACAGCTTATTGGTGGTGGGGTGGATAAAGATAATGGGGCATAGACCATGACACCCACTTCTCTCTATCTCACTGGAAGGAGCTTGATTTTTGAACTGAACCAAAGCCTGTTCCCACTCCCACAATCTGCAGAACAAGGTCCCTTTTTGACTCCGGATTATTCTATCCTACTGGGAGAAGGGACGGTGGCTTTATTAGAACCAGCTCTGGTGGGAGGATAGGTTCATGTGAAGGAGCAGAGCTTCTTTCCTACTCAGCCACCTCTGAAAGTCACCAGGGAGCAAGAACCACCGGTGCTGTACCCTGCTGAGCTTGGAGGCTGTGCTGGGGGAGCAGAGCCTGGAGGTTGTCCTGAACCTGCTTGTCCCAACAGGAGCCTGCCTTGTGTCCCTGGTGCACCTCTGCCCTCGCTGCCCCACTGTTGGAGGAGTAGAGCCTGGAGTCTGCCCGTCCCAGCTGGAGCCCACCCACCTCCATGGCTGTGCTGGCACTGGGCTTCAGGCCCATTCCAGGGCTCTTGCTGCCCCTGAGTGATCGGGGAGCAGAGTCGGACATGAGCCTGCCTGCCCCAGCTGGAGCCCACCTGTGGATGCCACCACTGATCTCCCTGTGACCATGCCAGGACAGGGGCCTCCTCCTTCCACGCTGTGAGGCCTTCAATCATAAACCACTGCTGGAAGTGGAGTATGTGAATGGAACTGAATTTAAAGCTGGGTCAAATTGGGGTGGGAAATTGATTAATTATCTCGGTTTCCATTGAAGTAAATTGAATTGCAGAGGGGAGACTTAATCTTTGCATATTTATTCAAGTCATTCATGCAAATTATGCAGCGCTCCCAAATAGTCCCGTCACTCTGGTGCTCGTGACTGGGAAAAGGCTGAGAACCCCTTCCTTAGAATAAAGAACATCTGGCAAACCTGTCGGGGAGGGTTTTCATTTCTGGGAAACCTAGACCAAACAGCTGGTCCCACACCTAATATTAAAACTGAACTATGATTCCCACAGACCTTTTGGCCCCCTGGACGACTACCCCACCATAATCCTTTGGTTTCCCCTAAAGGGGCCTGAGCCCTGTTACCCATCCAGCGTCCTAAGGAAGTCTGTTCGATTATGCCAAACCGTTTGGGGCCAAGGGGCCTGATTCACTCTGTGCCAGGCTGTGGCCTTTGGGATGTGCCTGGCTTGGGAGCTGGTATTGCCCCTCTGGTTGCTTAGGATGTGTCTTAGCCAGCATCCCAGCCTTGGCCCAGCCTCGCAGCATAAGTAATGTTTCCAGTCTGGGGAGCAGCATTCCGGAAACAAACCTGAAGTGGGATGGGGTGGGAGCGAGGTAACCTTGGCTTCTGCTGAGGGGGCTCTGACCATGGATCTGGGGGAGCGAGGCCTGCGTCTGGGGGCTCAGTCAGCAGGGAATTGATTGTGGCTGCCTGTTGTTCCAGGAGCTGGAGTTCTCTGAGGAGGCGGCTGCATACTTCTCTGAAAGGTGAAAGGCTCCATGTGGGGACACCATGCAGGAAAACGGGGAGAGAGTATCCTCACCAGGTAAAGGGGTCTCCTTCCCCTTTGGGTATTAAATGCTGAGGAGGAGGACTTTGGTTTTTGGCTCTTCCCTGGGCCCTCATTTTCCATGTAACTATATCCCTTGTGTCCTCAGATCCTACATGAGAGAGAGTGTCCCTCTCTCTCATAAACACTCTTCTGTCCAGCGTAGCAAAGTCAAGGGGACAGTAGGGGACTGGGCTTCCATAACTATACAGGCAGTTACTCCTGGCTGGATCTCCCCTTTATTTGTCCCCCTCCTTCCAGATCACAAGCAGTGACTACTGTCTGGATTCTCTCTATCCTAGTAGGTGCCAAGGAAATGAGTGAGGAGGAGGAGAATGCCCAGCAGGGAGGCCCTGTGACAGCAGAACCGAACAGCACATTCCTGGGAGGATGTGGAGAGGATGCTTCCCAGAGCTCTGAGCAGGAAGAATTGGACAAGAGTCAGCAGGGTAACCAAGCAAAAGAATTTCATGGTACAAGCCAGCTGACAGGAGGAGGCGGTGTCCAGAAGCTGAAAGCAGCTTTCCCCAAGAAACCCCCTGTTAGAAATAGACCGTACATGTGTAGGGACTGTGGCAAGACCTTCAGCCGCAGCTCTCATGTCCTCATCCACCAGAGAACCCACACAGGAGAGAAACCCTATAAATGCTCTGACTGTGGGAAAAGGTTCAGCCAGACATCCCATTTGGTGACCCACCAGAGGGTGCACACGGGAGAGAAACCCTACGTGTGCTCCCAATGTGGGCAAAGCTTCAGCCACAACGCCACTCTCATCACCCACGAGAGAGCCCACACAGGAGAGACGCTCTACAAATGCCCCGACTGTGGGAAAGGCTTCAGTCGGCGCTGGAATCTCACATCCCATCAAAGGTCTCATGCTGGGGACAAGCCCTACATATGCCCTGACTGCGGGAAAGGCTTCAGTCAGTTGTGCAACCTGGTGACCCATCATAGAAGCCACACAGGAGAGAAACCCTACAAATGCTCTGAATGCGGAAAAGACTTCAGTCAGAGCTCAAATCTCCGATCCCATCAGAGAACCCACACCGGGGACAAGCCCTACAAATGCCTCGAATGTGGACAAAGCTTCAGTTTGAGAGCTTCTCTTATTACTCACTTGCATACCCACGCAGGAGAGAGACCCTATAAATGTGATAAGTGCCGGAAAAGCTTCACTCAGAGTTCTGACCTCCTCGCACACCTAAAGGTCCACACAGGAGAGAAACCCTATGAGTGTGCGGATTGTGGGAAGTCGTTCCGCAACAGCTCAGACCTCATCAGACACCATAAAATCCACACGGGGAAGAGACGCTACGCATGTCTTCGATGTGGGAAAGGATTCCTTGTCAGTTCAGAGCTTTTTAAGCACTTGAGGAGTCACCAGGAGTAGGTGTTCCACGAGCGTGCCATCTGTGGGGGAAAAATTCATCTGCTTCTCAAGCTTCCTTATCCATCAGAAGACCCATATGGATAAAAATGAGTCACCCCAATTTCCCCTTTGCCCCACTGATGAAAATCCAGAAGAGAGAGGCTTGGAACTGAGCTAACGTATCCAGGGAGATGTCGGGACAGCTTGTGCATTGCAGATGAGAGAGGCTGGCCAAAACCCTGCTGGACTAGAAAGCCCCAAGCTACCCCAGAATGGAAGCGTGCACGCACACACGCACCCTTTGTGCTCACCCTTGTATGGAACATGGTCCCCTCAGAGACACTGTTTGTGTAGGTACAATAAAGGGAAATAGCTAGAGGTGAACAGAACAAATAGTTTATCAAATTGACCAATTTGAGTTCATTAGTGCAAAGCAAATTCAGAGGTTGAATCTGAAACTATTTGCCAGATTTGCACTGGTTTTCACTTGGGATGTTTTTAAATGAAACTGCTCCACCCATGGCACCCCCACCATCCACGTGGAAAGCCTCTTGTTTAACGTTGGTGCTCGGGGAGGCGCGCTGCGGTAATCTGCGCAACGGCCACCCAGTCCCTGCATGGAGCACTCCTGAAAATTCTGGGGTGCCCCATGGGGGAACTGGGTGGCCAGTGTGTGGATGGGGCAGCTATGCAGGGAGCCACCCTTGTGAAGCAATCCCCATGCGTGGATGCCTCGCACCCGCCCAACGCACCGACCACGGACTCCCGTACCCTCTGCTCTCATGTAAAAACACCCTTTGTTTTGTCGTTTGTCACTTGGATTGTTCAGTCCTTCGATCACTTTGGTTGCATCATTCGTTTACATCATTAGCTTTGTTATCCAGTCCCTCTTGTGTTCAGTGGGACTAATTGGTGGTGTTGGGGGCAGGGGTTGGATTTTCAACTGTGAATTTAAGTCTGATTCGTCTGTGTGCGAGTAATGTAATGCAGGAGACATGCACGATAAGTTCTTAATATGCAAATCACAGTGAAGTGAGCAAAGCCAGCGGAATACCAAGAGATGAAATTCCCAAGAAATGAAGTCAACACAAGTAGAAAAATAAAACACAGACAAATATCAAAGATGTATTTTGCAACAGCAGTGACTATGAAAATGAAGACTCGTTTCTGGAAATAATTCTGAATTTTATCTTTGAGTTTTAAATGGCAACGTTGTTTCAGCTCTGAAAAACAAAAACCAATAAGTATTTGAAAAAGTCTTACCCCAGGCTCCATGGGAGAGCCTCAACCTGCCCCTCTCTCTCTCTCTTGCTGTGATGGAGAGGGTGGCATTAGACAGGTTTAAACCCCTCCCACTGAAGCCATTTAAACTTCATTTTTGGAATAGTTATAGATATGAATTAAATTTAATATCCTAAGTTGTGGGATGTTTTAAAGTGGTGACAACATTTTTAATTATTTTTTTTTTGGGGGGGGGGGGGGGAGAGTACAATGTAATTGGAAAGTACATTGAAGTGCAATGCTCTTTACTGAAATAGAAGCATAAATTTACAAATGACCTATTTATGTAATACCAAAGACGACTTAAATCCAGTTAATTTCTAATCCGTTCAGCAGTGACAGAGGCGTGAACCAAGGAACTTTTGTTGCATCATTTCTGTAATTGTTTTCATGCTTTTTAAAATTATTTAAACATCAGTTGGATGTTTGGAATGAGGCGAGGGAGGAAGGGATTTAGAAATATCTATGGCATCTTGGTAAAAAGGTGTGCAGATTTGGGAGAAGACTAGGGGTGTTTTTAAACAAGGAAGACTCTGGCAGGGAGCAGGATCCATGACCGCTGAGTGCCACAGCTACGGAGCACCCACTCAGGTGGAGTGTATGGGGAGGGAATGTAATAGGTGACAGCTGCCATGCACTCCCCCTGACACGGACCACGTGGGAGGGGAAAACGTCCTGGGCGGGCCTTTGAAATTGATATGTCCTGGATGTACGTGCTGGGGAACCGCCCTCCCAGCATTCACAGCCACTTCCTGTGACATGCAATGCAAAGGCCATGCCCCCTGACCACAGTGCCTATGAGTGGGGGGACCTGTCTGTTGGTGTGGGTGGCTTCCCCCCAGTTCATATGGGCAGGAGATGCATGGGCACCCGTTGCCACACACTTGTCCCACATGGCGCACTCTGGATTTCTCAGCAGTGCACCATGAGTGGGTGGAGCATGGCTCACGGGAGCGCACCATGAGTGGGTGGAGCATGGCTCACGGGAGCGCACCATGAGTGGGTGGAGCATGGCTCACAGGAGCACGCATTCCCCCGCACCACCTTCCGATGGGTGGTTGAATGAGTGACTCCTGGGTGGCCAAGTGTGGTAGCATCTTGTTTTAAAACCCCTTAGATAGGGAGTGGGGGAGGTCAATCTTCTACGTGAAAGGCTTGGGAGTGGGTGGGAAAAAATGTGGAAAGGGAGTGGTTCTTTATGCTTTTACTGACGGGTGTGAACAGGGAATTATTTGTATTTATTTAGACTTCTGCCCTTCCCCTAAGGCTCAGGGCGACTTACATAAAACACACGAAATAAAAATACAACCAAAACTCCCTTTAAAAGCCTATTAAAAAGATAAAACCCTCCCCCCCTAACCTCCTTCCCGACTGCTTTGCCAGGAGAAAGGTTTTACACCACCTCCACAGGCTCGGGCTCTGGCGGACCTAACGGGAGTTCAATAATACCGGACCAGCATTCGAGAACCCCTCCCTGCGGGCCCTTGTATGGACAAGATTGGCTGGTGGTACCTGCAAGAGAGCACTCCTGGCTGCCTGCAGGGGCCGCAATGGTGCATGGAAGGACAGCTGGTCTCGCAGATAGGCGGGGCCCAGGTCATTTAGGGCTTTAAAGGTCAAAACCAACACCTTGAATGGTGCCCGGAAGGCTATACGGAGTCAGCACAGATTGTAGAGTTCCCGGCGACCCACCCTGAAAAGGAGCCGGGCCACCACTTTTCACCAGCTGCAGCTTCCCAGCAGTCACCAAGGGCAGCCCCACGTAGAGCGCATTGCAGTAATCTAGCCTTGAGGTGATGAAAGCATGGATGATATTGGTAAGATCCCAGTCAAAAAGAAAAGGACAGCCTCCTTACCAGATTGAGTTGGGGTTAGGGGGAAGTCGTGGATGATGGGACATCTATTGTCCCTCAGTGAGAGAGGGAGGCAGAGGCTTGTAGGAATGGTTGGGTTGGGTGGGTGATGGAGACACATACAACACAAGCCATTTAGGATTTTATCTATCTGAAAGACTACCTTCCCTCTATGATTCATCACAGCCTGTAATGTACAGACCTCATTGTAATTCTCTGTGTGTGCCAGGTCTGTACATTGAATGCTCATAAAGAAGCATTCTTCTTAACTTTGAAACTCCTTTCCTCTGGAGTTTCATCAGAGTACAAGCCTGAGCATCCTTGGGAAGAAATGCACATTGTTCTTAATTGATCAGATATTTAGTTGGCAGGGATAGGCTTTTAATAAGTTTTTGAATGGGTTTTTTATCTTATTTTTTTATTTTTTTAATTGCTACTTTTCATTGAACATCTACTTGTGAAGAACTAGAATTTAAAACTTCTGATTCTTCTCTCTACCTTGAAGAATATCTCTTTGCATCAGTTTCTGCTGCTAAGTGTCAAAAAAAGTTTTTTAACTGCATCTCTTTGTACCCAACTGCCAGCCTGGTCCTTTGAAGTGAGCTACTTTGCAGAAAGTTTATCCTGGAGTTATTAAAAACTTGGAAATAACCCCCCCCCCTTTCATTTTTATAAACATTTTTTGCATCTGGACACCCATTTCCTTATTCACAACAATAAGTTTGATTCTGGAGTACATTCCATGCCTGGCTGAGAAGCAGGAGTAATCCCTTTGATTACCATGAATGTGTCTCCAGATAGCAATAACTCTGGCTTCTTCTCGCCATTTTCCCACCCTCAAATTCCATTTTTTCCAGCAGAACGGAACTGGATTTATCCAACTTGGATAAAGGTGTGTTAAAGTCACCCAAAATAAAAAGAAGCCCTCCTGCATCGCTCTTAAGATCTCATTTTTTCCAGCAGAACTGAACTGGATTTATCCAACTTGGATAAAGGTGTGTTAAAGTCACCCAAAATAAAAAGAAGCCCTCCTGCCTCGCTCTTAATTTTGGGGAGAATTTGATGATGGAAGTCGATGGTATTGTCATTTGGTGCACATATCCCCACATCTTTTTTAAGGATCCGTTCACTAATATGGAACATCCTCCTTTATCCTTTAAAAAAAAATAAAAAAAAATTATTAATTGTGCCTGAAGATGTAACTTTGAAGCAAATAGGAGAGGAACTCCTGCTCCTTTTCTATTAGCTCATTAAAATACTTGCTTGTCCCAATACTTATGTTTCAATCTCCAAGTGTCTTTTGTTAAAAGGTGAGTCGCTTGTAGGCAGACAATATCTGCTTTAACTTTGAGTGTTTTAAATAATATTTTTCTTTTCACAGGGCAATTTAGCCCCTGAATATTCCATGTCAGTGAGGTGTGTATATCAGCCATACCTTCTTCAAGGAGTTAACTTGGACTCTTTGAAGCTTGATTTCTTTCCTCTCAATCTGCTTTCGTAATTGTTAGCCCTGCAACATAAAATAGGCCTAACTCATACTCCCACCCCCACCCCCACCCCCCAGCAACAATTAAACATGCTAAACAAATTTTTCAATCGCATTTTATGACTTGTCATGAGTCCAGGACACACCATCCAACTAAACACAATTCAAACACGGGTTTGCTCCTCCCATTCCCAAATCCATTTAGGTGCTATATAGGATCTTCATAACCTACTTTCCCCTGTATTGTCTTATAGTGCTATCTGGCACTATTTGTGTTTCTAGTTAGAGCCTAAATTTGTACCCAGTGGGTAGAGCCTGCTCTCTGTTATTTCACGAAGCTTTGATACACAACTGAACTGTCTCGACGCTGGAGATTTGTAATTTTCGTCCTTTCTAAATGTCTGGGTATTATCCCAGTCTGTTCTTCTTCTCATGCTGCTTCATTGTCCTCAGTGACTTCCCTGTCTCTTAGTTCAGAAAGGTGTGTTAAATTGTGTTGATCTGGACCCAATTGACCTGGAAAATGAGAAGTATTTTACAAACATCTACTACTGTACAGAACTACAGGCAGTCTGTCCCTACATTGCCACTGAAAATGAAGAAGCCAGTAATTAAACACAGCAATAGTTTTGTTGAAAATTAGTTCTGATTTGTAAAAAAAAATGAAGTTCTCAGTTAGAAACTGCAATCGTGCATGACACGTTGCAAAGCATGGACTGGAAATGGGCCGTCAAAGTTTGACTGTGAGGCAAGGAAACAATTCACTAATCAGAATATCAGCATTTTAATTTAGATAAAATTAAATCTATGGCAAAAGAGGCATAGGGCTACATCCTGCGGTGCTTAGCCTTCCCAAGCACTGCTACCCAATGAGCAGCAAGGCCAGACAGTGACAGCACAGAGCAAGCCCACTGGCCTTCTTCACACAACAGAGGCCAAGCAGGATAAGCATTAACGCCTCCCAAAGCCACATGGACAATTGAAGGAAGGGAGGTGAGCAGGGCAGGGGGGCATGCTCATCCACAATCCTGCCCTAGCAATAGCCAAAAAGGAGCTTGACATGGAGCGTTGCCCCATTCCAGATTCCTCAAAATGTCTCAATCTCCTCTGTTTCTATGCACGTACACCCACTCCTTTCTCACACACACACACATACACACCCACATAGTCTATTTCTTTGCTGTTGTGTGATTGATATGGCTCAAGCTGGTGTATTATTATGATACGGCAACATAATGATGCTAAATTGTTGCATGATGCTACATCCTGTTGCTGGATCTGGGTTAATGTAAGCAAGTTTATAAAAGATACATGTGTATATATATGGGGATGCCCTGAAAAGGTATGTAATAATATTTTTCATTGTATAACATTGGACCCTTTGGGCCCTTGGTTATATAGGGAATATTTTGTAATCTAAATTTGGGACTTGGCAAATTGGGGGTGGGCTATTGGTAATCAGTGGTTTTAATGTTTTATGGTTGGTTTGGGATGGTTTATATTTTTGTTATGTATTTTTTAGATATGAAGCTTGTGCTTTTTGTTTATATATGTGTGTTTGTGTGTGTATATATATATATGTGTGTGTGTGTGTATGTATATATATATGCCTATGTATGCATATATATGTGTATGTATATGTAGGTGTGTGTATACGTGAATATATATATTATTTACTCTGTTTTCATTATTTTTTTATTTTGTTTAATTCCAGGCCACTATGTGGTCAGTGGACTGTAATTATGTATCTAATTTTAGGAAGTAGTTATGATCCTGTATATTGTGAGAGCTTGTCCTTGGTGAATTTATATTTTGGAATTGTTATTCTTGCTTGTATGTATATGTTATGTTGTCATGGCCTGGTGCTGGCACAATAAAGGATTACTTACTTACACACCCACATGCACTCACGGCGAGGGGGGGGGGGGGGGAGAGGGAGGAATGGTCACTGGCCCTCCTGCCCGTTTGCCTGCTGCTGCTGCCAATCTGTCTGATTGTTTCAAAGGCCCCGAGTCACTGCATGGGTGTGCACGATGGGCTCACCATTTTCCTAGTCTGGTATGCTGGGAAATGTAGTCCTAACATGGTAGCCTAGGAAAGTGAGGTGCATACAGTGGTGTGGGGTGCCTTCAAACTAACTGCAGTGGTGGCAGCAGCAGCAGGTTAAGTGGGAGAGAGTGAATGGGAGTGGAGGGGACAGCGACAATTCCTCTGCCCTGCTGCTGCCGCCACTGCTTCAAAGCAGCTCGGGCAGACTAAGGCCTGCTCCTGGCTGCCTTGTTGCCACAGCTGGGAACAGGAAAATAATTATCTGGTCTGGAGGGCTGTTGCCCACCCCCAGGCATGATGTTACAAGTACAACCAGTGCTCTCTGAGTTTTTGTTTTGACATCTGACCTTTTTTCTTTTCTTTTTTTTAAAATGATTTTTCTCTACTTGGTGACTTTTCCACAAAACCTGCCCTGTTTTAGCTAAGTTGTGCTTTGACCTCTATGTGAACCTGTCAGGCTCTGGCTACAAGATTCCTGGGCTGACTGAGGGGGGGTCGCTATACAATGCAGACCCACTTCATCAGAATAATAATTAGCATCTGCCTGGCAGTGGCTTAAGCAACCCGCCTTGTACTGTTGAGCGGGGCAGCGTCAGGAAGGACGTGTCCCAATGCACCTGGAGAAGGGTGGTCTAATCAGGCTGTGATCTGCATCTAAGACACAGGATGACTGCACAGCCTGAGCCTAAATCAATCAGCGATGGGAGCAAGTAGGAATGCTTCTCAGGAACTCTATCGTGGCAGGTCTGACCTGGGTGAAACACATAGGAGTCGCCTCTTAGTAATGCATTTTTTGGCTTTTGGGAAACAAAAGCAACGGCAATGTCCTTTTGTGAGATACTGGAGCTCCTTTTCAGAAAACTTCTTAAAGTTAATCAAACTTTATTCTTGGTTCTCACACACCCACCGTGCCCAAGGGGCAACATTTTGGCTTAAATCCAGTCCCTTCAGAGCCCCAGTCAGTTCAGTTGGTCTGATCCTCCCAGACTGGCTGTTCTCACAACTTCTGTTCTTCTCACAGCGGCTACTGAAATCACTGAAGCTGAAATCACCGCCATACTGCCTTGCTTGCCCAGATAGACTACAGAAGGACACCTGGTTGCGAATCCTTCTGTCCATTTTGCTGCCCAGATAGACCATGGGCCCTTGTCTGACAAGCGCTCAGGCTGCCTGTCTCCTCGCTGGTGCGTTCAGCAAACCCAGTGCTGTCTGGCCCTGTTCAACCATCCCGACAAGGGAGGTGGAGCCTGGGCTGCAAGATCCTGTTGCCTGACTGAGTAGGCATGAGGGAACTCCCACCTGTCTGCCTCATGGAGACATGATTAGGCTCCCTTGCAACCCTAGCCAAGGCACCCCCGAGTGTGTGTGTTGGTTCTTCCCTCCTCGGATCGCTACTTCTCCAGTGCCCACCCCCCTCTGAAGGCTCATTGCCAGGGAGGCTGCTCTGGTGCTACTGTACTGTCTGACTTGGAAAAGGGGCTATAAAGGATCCATTCCTTTGCCCTCCCTCAGAACAGTACATTTTGGTAAGATGAAGCGCTGGGTCTTCTCTCTCTCTTCCTTTGACTCTTCTGCTGTTTGTGCCCTGGCACAGGCAGACAAACCCCCCCCCCCCCAAAGTTAAGCCAACCCATGCTGTATCCTTGTGTAACCATCTAATTGATTTGAGTGTCCCATTGCTTGATCACTTTTAGGTACCCCCTTTTATCCCCACAATAAATTTAAAATTTTATGTTGCACCTTAAGATCTCTTTTCCTTTTTTAAAATTCTCTGGGTGACGCCACCAATTTACACTCAAAAGATCCCGAACACTCATGTGCCCTATTCAAAAAGGCGAGCTTGATTCCCCAAATAGAGCATTTTTGAGCCCACGTCTGGCCACTGGGACCCACTCTCTAGGGAGACTCAGTGGGCACGCGTGGAACAGGGACACGTGTTAACAGTGAGGCCCTGGCTGATGTGGGACCATGTGTAGTGGCACATTGTCACGGGTTGGAGGATCCGCACCCCCACTTTATCGGGTTTGAGTGACTCATTTTCCCTTGCTTACAGCCCACTTTAATCAGTTTTTCTCTCCAGCCAATTCAAGCCTGCCGCAGGGACAACCCCTTTGTCACCCAAGGGCCCGATTCTTCCCGTTTACAGACTCTTTCTCTCTGGGGTCCCAAGAGCTTGACAACTCTTGTTGCTCACTTGTGTTTCCAATGTTAGACACAGACACTTCTTCATAAAGATGAGAAGTTAGTTTATTGATTACATTAGCAAGATAGTTGACACAGAGTGGTAACTAGAAATTAAAGGTAAATATAACACATTCCTAATCTATACTGGTTGAGTTCCTAGATAAGCATCTTACCCTACGAAAGTCCATAAGTTCTGGTTCCTCCTCAGTCACAGATGTAGGTGACTGGGTGCTGGTTCTTAGAGTTGCTAGAAAGCAAAGTTCTGGTCTCAGTGCATGTCTTCCAGCCTTGCTAGCTGGCAGGATCCAGGATGCAGATGAGATTGCTCAAGATGGCTCCGAACAAGAGATAGCGAAGATGGCTTAATGGCTGTCCTTTAAATACCTTTGATGGTCTCTTTGTTTGAGCTTTCCCACTCATAAGCTTGTGTGTTTTCTCGTGTAGGCAACCCAGGTAAACAGGAAGCTTCATTTGCAAGCAAATGGGTTTCTGTCTGGCTAGGCTTGCCAAATACACATTCTTTAAATTGTCTACACTTCCTGGAGTTTCGTCAGTGTTATAGTCCATGAAGTGAGTTTTACAGGCCTCAGTTGTAACATTACATGTTGAACCTTTTGCTTTACATATTTATTAGACTTGTAGCCTACATGTAGACCAGTATCACACGTGTGTGACCCTATGTTCCTTCGTGACACACATGCTTAAGGCCGTCCCTGAGTGCTTGGGGCAATGAGGGCAACCAGATGTGAATTAGATCCTTGCCCATCCTGGCTGGTGAAAGCCGGCTGGGAGATATTGAGGCTGTTGCTGGCTGGGGTTGTCAACACCTCCCATTGGGAGAGGAGGGTGTCAGATGCCCCTTAAAACAGCGGTTGCCTGCCCCTTGCTTAAGAAGCTAACTTTGGATGCTGACTCGCTGGCCAGCTATCTGCCTGTCTCTAATCTTCCCTTTTTAGGGAAGGTTGTTGAACGGGTGGTTGCCTGTCCACTCCAGACTCATCTCGAGGTTATCTGACCCTGGACCCGTTTCACTCAGGCTTTCACCCTGAGTATGGCACGGAGACTGCGGTTACGGCCTTGGTTGATGACTTGTGCCTTGAGATTGGCAAGGGGAATTCTACCCTGTTGATCTTGTTAGATCTGTCAGCGGCCTTTGATACAGCTGATCACGAGGTGTTGTTGACGGGACTGAGGGACCCGGAAGGGGTGCGTGGGACTGCTCTTGAGTGGTTCCGCTCCGTCCTGTTGGTGAGGTCCCAGAGTGGTGATGGGTGATTGCTCATCGTCCTCTTGGGACATTCCCTCTGGGATCCCGCAGGGTTCGATTTTGAAGCTGAATCTAGACAAGGACAGGTGATGATGGCTGGCCGGCTTTGTGACCTGGAGAGGATTAGGACTCCTGTTACTGATGGAGTCCGGCTCCCTCTGGTCAGTCAGGTTCGCAGCCTCGCTGTGCTTCTGGACCCCTTGCTGCACCTGGATTGCCAGGAGTGCTTTTCACCAACTCCATCTGGTGAGGAAGCTGCAGCCTTTCTGATTCAGGTTTGGCCATTGTCATCCATGCTTTCATCACCTCGAGGCTAGATTATTGTAATGCGCTCTACCTGGAGCTATCCTTGATGATGACTGTTCGGAAGCCGCAGCTGGTGCAGAATGATGCGGCTCGCCTTTCAGGGGCAGGGCGCTTGGGAGCACATTACACCGGTGCTCCGAAGTCCGCACTGGCTTCCTTCCTATAGCTTTCCAGGCACAATTCAAGGTGCTGGTTTTGACCTTTAAAGCCCTCAATGGTCTGGGCCCCACGAATCTGAAAGACTGCCTGTCCTTCCATGCCCCATTGCAGCCCCTGTGATTGGCCTACAGCTTCTTTCTGCAGGTACCATCCATTAGCCTTGTTCATATGACAAGAGCTCGCAGGGAGGCGTTCTCCCCCCCTCCCACCTTTCATTTCATTTTTTCATTTCGTTTTTAATTTATATCCCGCGCTCTCTCACCTAGGCGACTCGAGGCGGCAAACAGCAAAAATGAAAATACATAAATACAACGTAACATCAAAATAGATTCAGTATCAACAACTCAATTCAAAACAATAAAACAAAACCCTCACAATTCAAATAATATAATTCTAACAATCAATCTAGTGGTCTAATTCAATTTAATCTTAACCTATGATACCACAATATAACATTCCCTCCCTAATCCCCCACTAATTCTGGTAACTACATCGCCAACCATAATTCTTCCACCCCCCACCCCTCCTGCTGCCACCAGGAAGGGGAGGAGAAGGTCCATCAACAACCCCCCCTTCCTCTCTCACCAGGAGAGGGAGGGACAAACCCATCAGTATACCAGACTTACAAAGCCTACCATATACATAATACAGTAAATAAACATCCTATAAATTTTCACAGCCAGCCCAACAAATAATCCATCATAGCCATCCCACCTCATCACATACCATCTCCAACAATTCATCATTTTCCCACCTTACTTCCCATCCCTCTCTCTTTTACCAGGGGGGAACATCCCTCTTTTAGCCAACTCCTGCCACCAAACAGTAATGATGTTAAACTTCTGTACTGGCCCTGGCTGTCGTGCCCCGCCGAAGCCGTGCGCCGCCGGCACGGCCGCCGGCCGCCCCCTGTTCTTGTATGGGCAACCCGGAAGCGGGTCCTCCCTGGCCCCGCCCCCTTGCTAAGTGCAAGAGTGGCGTCTTCTCAGCCCTGCAGCTGATCGTGATTCTCTGATCCTGCTGATGGACAGGCTCCAGAAAGGGAGATAGCAACCTCCTCCCCCCAACATCCTCGTGGGGAGGAGAGGGGCAATGACACATGCTCTCAGGGAATGCCTCCCCCCCCCCACAAACAGAAGGGGGTCCCCTGGAGGTTCATTTGAGCTCAGGCCTAGGTATCTTCTGGAGGTGATGTAAGACCTTTCTGTTTGAAAAGACATTTGGCGGGCAGGGATAGGAGATTTGGTTGGTTTGGAGGTTGGGCTATGGGGGATTGGGTTTGGGGAATGGGGAGATGGTAATTGGGGGTTGTGGGACAGTTTGGGTTCTTTGGGGGGGGGGTGTATTTATTTTAATGTTTTTACAACTTGTGAGCCACCCTGAGCCTCTGGGAAAGGGTGACATATAAATTGAAATAAATAAATTAAATGTATGGTGGCTAGGAACTTGGTTTCTGAAATACATCCTAAGGAGACATTTCCCCAGTCAATGTGGGGGGTAGTTAAAATCCCCCATTATTATTAGACAGCCTACTTTTGTAGCTTCCCTAATCTCCCTTAGCATTTCACAGTCACTCTCAGCATCCTGGGACTGAGTTCCCCAGGTACAGGGAAAGGGAGAGGAATCGGTGGAGGGATAGGGGCCAGCGTCTGTCCACTTCTGACCCCTCCTCCTCCATCCAGCTGGCTCCATTCCGTTACACTCTTACAGGCTATTGGTATTCCTGCCCTGACAGGCTTCCTGCACCCCCACCCTCTCTCTCTCTCTCTCTCTCTCTCTCTCTCTCTCTCGGTAGGAATGGGAATCCGCCTAGCAACAAGTGATGCAGGGAAGTGGTGGCACATCCTCACTGGATGTTCCACCTGAGAGGGCAAGAGGGCTGGGAAGAGAAAGAAGGTGCTGGGGTGAGGAAGAGTTTTGGTGGGAAGAGAAAAATGAGGAAGGGAGACTTCGCACTCCACTTCCATCTCCGTCACTCCCCCCCAACCACCTTCTTTGCACCCTCCTCCTATCTCTCATGTCTTCCCTGCTTCATTTTCCTCTCCTCATCCTTGTCTTACTCCCAAGGCCGGCTTTAAAATTTGTGGGGGCCCAGGGCGAAGATAAAATACAGGGATCCTAGTGGCTCCTCCCCTGGGGCCCCGCCCTCTCAGGGGCACATCCTCTGAGGGGCCCTAGAGGTAGACATGTTTGGGGCCCTACTGGGAGTGAGGCCCTCATTTTACCTGCCCTGGTAAAATGGAGGACACCGTGGGGGCCCCGGATGTAGAGAAAATAGCAGGGTCTGTGGCAGTCGCCATTAGGTAAGGCCAAACCTGCTTACTCCCCTTTGCCTCCCACTATAATAGATGCACGGGTGCAGCTGCAACAGAGCCCATGGTGATCCTGGGAGTGGAGTCATTTCTATAGCTGTTTCCCCGCCCCCCCGGGCCCCCTCTGAATATGCAACAGATCCATGGCGCCGATCCCTGGTATAGACCTTCCTTTTCCTGATCTCACCCCTGAACTACGCTGGGGATTGGGGGGGCAGGCATTCCATCTTCTGCACCAGGGCCTATTCCACTCTACCTACGTCCTTGCCCCTGCTCCCACTCCCTGTTGACTCCCCCCTTTTGGGGTGTGTGGGTGTGGGGCAGTGACTCCTGTGCTCCCCAGTTATAGGCAGCGTAGAGTTCTTGGGTATGTAAGGGGTGCACTCAGGAAGAGTAAGTTCCCCTATCTTTATGTGTCTGCCCCTCATCTCTGCTCCCTTAACCCTTGGCTCACTTTTCCAGTTCTTGAAGTAGGAATTGGATCCAGGGGGGCTAGTTCCAGGAACTGAAATGGGGTCAAATAAAAAACTAGCCATGGGCTACATTTGGCCGTCAGAAGGTCCCTGCCCCTGATCTAAACCCTTTCCCTTCCTTCCCTTATTGTGAGCACAGCATACCACAAATTCCTCTTTGGCCTGTGAAAGTAGTACTAATTTTCAAAGTGGTCTATGGGAAGGGGGGGAAAATTCCCCACTGCTGCCCTAGAGTTCTTACAGCCTAAACAATTTTATCTCCGCTTTGTGCTTCTGTGGCCCTTTTCACACGAGACACCCCCACCCATCTCCACGCAGTTTCGCTGCGTGGGGAATGGATGGATGGAGGCATCCATGGGAATGTCGCGGCGGATGGGTGGGGGTGCATGTGCGCTCCTGTGCTACACCCATCTCCACAAATACGCACAGCACAATGGGCTCCAATGCTGGGCCCTTTTCACACAGACACTCTAACACTGATAAAAGGGGTGTTACATTTTAATATACATGTTGCAGGACCCCCATAGCGCACACCTGCAACATGTATAATAAAATGTATCACCCCTTTGATCAGTGTTAGAGTGCCTGTGTGAAAAGGGACCTGGTTGCTCCATGGGCGTGCGCATCTGCACCTACCGCGCCACACACCTGCGCCCGTGGGAAAAGGGCCTGTGGCTGAATGTGCAAGGCTCAGAGAAATGTTTGAAAACCTGCACGTAGTGTAGTCTAGAGCAAGAGTGGGGACCATTATTCATTCCAGGGGCTTCTTAACAATGACTACAAGCTCCAAGGACTGCATAGATGTTGAAGGCAAATGGGTGTTTAAAGATGTGAGCTTAGGAAGAGGAGGATTTAGATCACAAATCTGTGCTATGGATCTGTCCCCTAGCTTGTATGCTTGCCTTCTTCTCTGCCCCCTTACCCTGAACTCAGTCATTCGGTGCTTGAGGGTAGGAACTAGATCCAGGAACAGGAAAGGGGCCATATAAAAATTAGTTGTGGGCTGCATTTGGCCTTGCTCTGGCGGGCAAGGAGAAGGACTTCTTAGGGAAGCATGGACTGTGACCCTTTCACATTTAGAACGTTTCTTGAATCTTTAGGGCAGCAGGGAAAGACTGTGGGAGCTGAAAGGGAAGGAGCAAGATTATAAATCAAACCCCCGCCCCAAAGGTCCCCCTAAAAACTCCTGCTGACCTGACCCCTGCGTCGGGAGCACTGGGATCCTGCTATTGTTAATCATAGTAATAAACCTGGCAGATTTAAAATCCTTTTCCATCCCCCATTATCTCAGCACTTTACAAATGCATCCTAACCACCCCTTAACATGCCTCTCTTTCTCTTTCCCTTCCCCCCTCCCTTTGCCTTGCTATCCTTTAAGGCCCTGATCCTGCAGATATTTCCACAGTTCTATGCTTCACGACAGTGGGACTAGACAGAGGCAGAAAGTTAATTATTTGATTCTCTTCAGGATCAGGGCCTTACAGCAAGACCAGGCTATATGAGGCAGGCTTGCATATATGCGGCACCTACCACAATGAGGGGTTCCCAAAAATTTGCTTGTGTCCCCCACCCCCCCGTCCCTCCCCCTGACTAGACAGCAGCAAAGACATGGAGAATCTATAAAAAAACAATTGGGCTCATGACCTCATCTGCAGGTGATACAATCCCACTTGGGATCTTGGGAATCTCTACTCTCACTGATCCCATAACACAAATAATATTGCTCCCACCAAACACCTACAGTTAATTCTTGTTAGAGAGAAGTGCATGAATACTGGCAGACAACACAAGGAAAGCTTCAGGCTGCAGTAACTATGTCAAGCAGAGCCAAGAAGGAGAAAACATTACTTTTAATTTTGCTTTTGTATTTTATTTTGCATTGTTGTAATGATGATATCTTTTGTGTATTTATATACATGGCTAATTTGCTAAATAAATGGATTGATTGCTTTTGCTTTTGAAAATGGAACCTTTGTTATACAAACTGCTGCCTTTAAAGGTACACTTTGCTGTAAAATACTGAAGGGAAAAAAAACATTCATTTCAATCCTGCATCCAGTGTAACTGAACAAGATTAATAAAGCCATTACTTTCCTATATGGGAGCAGTTAATTGATTTTTTAAAATAATAATAATAAAATGCTAAATGTGTGATTATTGACTTCTCTCACTGAGAGAGAAAAGAAATAGGAAAGAATCCCAGATTCATACTTTGTTGTATTTTATCTTTAGCCAATTATAATATCGAGCACGTGGCAATTAGGCTGTAGTTCTTTTCGACCAGTAGTTGCTTCTTAAGGCGCAAGCCATAAATCTTTTTTTCTGGGGACTGGGGAGAGCAACGAGGCGCCTCCTCCCATTGGCCCCGCCCCGCCGTCTCAGGTTGAACCGGCCCAACCAGCGCAGCGTCTTGTCTGGAATGCGCGGCTCGAGGCCCCGGCGCTGCCCCCCCATTGGCTGGGCTCCCTCTTCGGTCCGGCGGCGGCAGCGGGAGAAGGAGGCGGGGGCGCTCGGGGGCGACTCAGTCCCCAGAAACTCCCCGGCCGGGCGGCAGCGACGAGGAGCTTGTGCCGGAGCCTCGTGCAGCCAGGCGCTTCCTGCGCGCCCCGATCCGCTGCCTCCTCCTTTGGAATCCGGGCTGAGCCGCTGCTGCTCCCCCGGGCGGGCAGTGGGGTCTGTGCGGGGAGAGAGAGAGAGCCTGATCCCGGCTCCCTTCGCCCAGCCCAGGTGGGGACGGGCTCAGGCCGGGGGCAGCCCCGGGCTCTGCAGCCAGTGACTCGGGAGGGGAGGGACCGAGAGAGAAGCAGGGAGCGAGGCAGAGGGGGAGGGAGAGGCTGCGAGGGGCAGAGGGAGGAATCGGGGGTGGAAGGAAGAGGGGCCAGCAGGCTCCCTGCCCAGCTCCGTCCCCCTCCCTCCCCCCCCCCGGCACCTTGGGGACGGGCAGAAAGAGGCAAGGCCTGGTTCCTTGGGGGGGGACATTCTGCCTTCCAAGGGGCTCGCACGGCACACGCCTTACTCAGGCCCTGCCCCGAGATCCCGCTTACAGTTTCGGGGAGTTAGGCCTGGGGAACGGGGCTGGGCTGGGATAAAGTGAGTAAGAGTTTCCAGACAGGAAGAGTCTGGGGCTTCTGGCTGCAGGGAGTACGAGGTGTAACAAAGGCCTCCCATCAGGTCATGCACCTGGTGTGGTGCTGTTTGGGGGTGGGATAATGGGGTCATTGACCCTGAACGTGTTTCTTTAGTCTACCACCCGCATGCTGGTGAATCCGTGATTTCTACAGGCTTTTTGGCCTTCTGGACTACAACCCCCATAAGCCTTTAGTTTCCCTTTAAAGAGGCCTTAAACATTAAATGAACTAGGTGGACACACAGTAGTTCCAATAATATATTTTATTGGACCAACTGTTGGTGGAAATGTGCAAGCTTTCGGGCCACATAGGGTCCTTCCTCAGGCAAGCAGGAGTCCGAACTGAAGATTAGAGCAAAGTTCAGTGGCTATAGATCATGTAACAATGGGGGTGGGGAGAGGAGGGTGATAAATGAGCCATAGTAACAGAAGGTGAGAACAGGAGGAGAGATACGCAATACGAAGGGGATGAGTGCGAAGGGAGGGTGGGAGACATTAGGAGATCCAAGAAGGTAGTGAGTGAATAAGCACTAGAAATAAGGTGTGAGGAGAGTTGAGGACAAGCAAGGGACTGGGGGGATGTAAATAGACTGACAAGGGGGAAGAGGTGAGAGACGAGACAGGTGTGGTGCAAAGAGAAGGGGCAATGCAAAAGGTGACAGAAATAGATACAGATATGGATTTATAAAATACAGTAATGGCTAGTGCAGAAAGAAAACGGTAGGCATCTGTATGCAGGACTATGCTTAAAAGTAGGTAACACAAAATATGCAGTAGACTGTCAGGTGTTTACAGGTTTTTGTAGGGGCTAGAGAAGTTTAGGTCTCTGTTAACTCCTTTGTTTTTGGTGTCATAAGTTTGAGTTCCCTGGCCCAGATATTATTTATTTTTATTTATTTATTTAAAGCATTTTTGAGTCCCCCCCCCCCCCCCCCCCCCCCTAATGCCTACGGCATCTCGGGGCGACGTACAACTTCATAAAACATTACATTAAAACATTTTTAAAACAACACAATAATTTTAAAGCTAAAACAGGGTTGGAAAACAAAATTAATTAAAATAGAAATAAAAGGTAGGGGAGAGCCAAAAGCCTAACCCCCTCCCCAAAGGCCTGGGCGAACAGCCAGGTTTTACAAGCCCGCCGGAATGTCAAAAGGCTTGGGGCCAGGCGGGCTTCCTCTGGGAGAGAATTCCAAAGATGCGGCCCGGCCACCGAGAATGCCCTCTCCATTGTGGCCCCCCACTTAACATGGGAGACCTCCAAGAAGGCACCCCCGGCAGACCGAAGGAGTCGCTCTGGGGCGCAGAGGGTGAGGCGGTCCCTGAGGTCTGCTGGGGGTGCAGACTTGCTTTGAGGATGAGGTCTGAGAGATCGGAGATAGTGAGGTCGTGCTGGGGAAAGTGACTGCTCACTGTAGGGTCAGTGAGTTTGATAGCAATTGTATGTCTGTGCCAATTCATACGTAAGTGCAGTGTTTCACCAACGCCGTTTCTATGCCGGCATTTGGTGCACCGGATGAAGTATACTACGTGTTGGGATTTATAGGTGTAGTTTCCTTGTATTTGGAGAGGTTTCCCATGGGGGGGTGTTGACAGTGGTTCATCTTCAGTTCTGACTCCTCCCTCCCTGAGGAAGGACCCTGTGAGGTCTGAAAGCTTGTACATTTCCACCAACAATAGTTGGTCCAATAAAAGATAGCATTCAAATTACTTTGTCTCCACCCCTGTCACTCGGGACCAACGCTCACTCTGGATTGAATGACCTAAGGAGCCTCTTTGATTACGCTAAGCTGTTGGCGTTTATGGGCCCAGTCTCTTGGGGATTCACTCTGTGGCCTTTGGGAGTGTGCCGTGCATGTTTGGGAGCTGGACTTGCCTCAATGCCTTGCTATGGGGTGCCTTGCTTTGGCCAGCAACTCAGCCCTGCTACATCCCAGAGCACAAGATCTGTTTTCAGTCTCTGGAGCACCAGCCTGGGAAGCACTATTGTGTAACAGGCCTGGTTGGGACAGGGCAGGAGAGAGGTAACAGGCCTACATAGAACTCTGGGTGAAAACAGACATGCACCTTAACTCTGCTTTAACATTTCTTACGCATGTTCCAGGGCTGCATAGGGTACCACTACGGCCCTGCAACATGCATAAAAAATGATGAAGGGGTGTTAAAGTGGAGTTAAGCGCATGTCTGTTTTCACCCTGTCTGTGGGGGTCTTACCTATAAAGGGAGAGGAGGGCAGACTGGGAAGCAAGGATTGTGTCTGGGGGGTCTAGGCAGCAAGGAATTGATTGTGTGTGTTTGCTGTTCCAGGAGTTTAGAGGCCTTTGAGGAGGCAGCTGTGCCTTCCCGAGAGGTGGAGGGTGGGGGTGGGGCATGTGGAAAGAAAAGTGGTGGTTGTGACCTCACTGTGTAAGGGGGGGGGAAGGGCAGCTCCTTCAGGTGAGATGCTGCAGGGGGAGTCTCTGCTGCACCTCGGGAGGAGCGTTCAGTTTTGGGCTCTTTGTTGTTTCTGTGGAGCTCAGCCACTTGAGTCTGCCTGAGAGATTCTCTTCTCCTTTCACGTAAACTGCCCTGAGCCGTTTTGTAAGCAGGGAAATGGCGGGGTGTAAGGTTGAATAAATAAAATGTCTGCCATAGGACAGGAGAAAACTAACTGGGCAGTCTCCCCATAAATACATACGCAATGATTCCTATCTGGATTCTCTCTCTCTCCCAGCAGGTGTCAGGACAATGAACGTGAAGGAGGAGGAGAATGCACAGCAGGGAGGCCCCGAGGCAGCAGAACCAAACAGCACATTCCCAGAAAGATCTGGAAAGGAGGTTTCCCACAACCCTGAGCATGGACAACTGAGAAAGAGCCAGCGAGGTAACCAAGCAAGGAAATTGCAGGGTGCACTCCAGATGAACGGCAAGGGAGGTGCTCAAAAGCCAAAAGCAGCTGTAGCCCAGAAGCACCCCACTGGAGAGAGGCTGTACATCTGTGGGGATTGCGGCCGGAGCTTCAACCGCAGCTCACATGTTCTTATCCACCAGAGAACCCACACGGGAGAGAAACCCTATAAATGCTCTGACTGTGGGAAAACCTTTACTCAGACGTCCCATCTGGTGATCCATAGGAGGGTGCACACCGGAGAAAAACCCTATGTGTGTGCCCGCTGCGGGGAAAGCTTCAGCTACAGAGCCACTCTCGTTGCCCATGAGAGAGCCCACACAGGAGAGAAGCCTTACAAATGCCCTGACTGTGGGAAAGGCTTCAATCATAGCAGGAATCTCTCATCCCATCAGAGAATCCACACTGGGGACAAGCCCTTCAAGTGCCCTGACTGTGGGAAAGGCTTCAATCAGAAGTGGAATCTCGCAATCCATCAGAGAACCCACACTGGGGACAAGCCCTACAAATGCCCCGACTGTGGGAAAACCTTCAGTCAGTTGTGCAACCTGGTGACCCACCGTAGAAGTCACACTGGAGAGAAACCCTATAAATGCCCTGACTGTGGGAAAGGTTTCAAACAGAACTCAAATCTTGTATCCCATCAGAGAACCCACACAGGAGACAAGCCCTACAAATGCCCCGAATGTGGGCAGACCTTCAGTGTGAGGTCCTCTCTTATTACGCACTTGAACATCCACACAGGAGAAAGACCCTACGAATGCGGTGAGTGCGGGAAAAGCTTCATTAAGAGCTCCCGCCTCTTGCAGCACCAGAGAATCCACACGGGAGAGAAGCCCTGTGAGTGTGTGGATTGTGGGAAGTGGTTCCGCCACCGGTCAGGCCTCACACGACACCAGAGAATCCACACAGGAGAGAAGCCCTACGTGTGTCTTCAGTGCGGGAGAGGATTTATCGTCAGCACAGCCCTCCTTACGCACTTGAAGACCCATCAAGAGTAGACATCCCATGAGTGCTCCCTTTTCAAGCTTCCTTACTCATTGGAAAATCCACATGGGATAGAAATGTTGAGCTGTACTTCCCCCCCCCCCCCCCCCCAACCCAATCTCTCTGGTGAAAATCCAAAAGAAGCAGCTTGAAATGGAGTTAACATTGTCCCCCAGAGGGACATAGGAACAAAATGTTCATTGGAGATGGGGCAAGGTGGCCAAACAACTGCTCAGCTGGAGAACCCAAAACATCCTTGGAACATAAACAAACCTCTTTTAATTCTCATGCTTATCTTTGAATGTGGTGGTCTTGGTGTGATAGTATTTAGATATGTACAAAAAGGGGAAAGTAAGTAGAATTGAAATGAATTCATACCAAACAGTGTATCGACTTTGACCTGCTTCAATAGTGCAAAGCAAATTGTGGAGGCTGGATTCAAAACCATTTGTTTTCAGTTTGTTTCCTTGTTGTTTGTTACTCTGTATTATTTGGTACTTCCATCACTTGGCTTACACCAGTGGCTTAGCAAGGCTGTGGCAGGCCTGGGCTCACGTCCCTATTATGGGTCCCTCCTAAGGGCAAGGGGACCGGCCTGGCTTCCAGAGAGGTCCTCCGAAGTGGCAGCAACCCCACCAGGAAGGAGGTTTTAAGAGTGGGTGGAGCCAGCACGTAACCCCTCCCCACTCTGAAAGCATCCTTCTTGGCAGGACCCTTTGGAAGCGACCTGAGCACGACTAGGAAATATTCAGAATGTCAGCCTTGCTCCCTCCCCCACCCAATCTGAAAATTCCTTAGAGAGGCCCCCTCACCTCATGGAAGCTGCGTCCGTGGCTTACACTTTGGGGTAGTTGGTTCAGATCTTGTGTTTTTTGTGTTTTTGTTTTTTTTTAATTTCAAATGTGAATTTGGAATTTGATTGGTCCTCGTGTGCAAAGAGAGAGGTTCATATAATAAAATTACTTAATAATGAAGCAAATGTAGGAACTGAAATTCCAAAGGTGGAAATAACAAACTGACAAATACTGCAGTGACGAATTATGCACCAGCATCGATTTAAAAGAGATTCATTTCTGGAAATTAATTTTATTCACAAATTTTAAATGGCAAATTCATTTTGTCTCTTAAACTATGCAACCAAGATGGACTTTTTAAAAAAAAACCAAAACCTTCCCAGGCTGCGTGGAACTCTGAGCTTCTGCCTGCCTCTTCCTCTCTCTCGCTCTGAGAGCTCGGCCTTTGAAGGCTTTACACCCCTCCCACTGCAGCCATTTCAATCTTGCGTTTGTGGAATAGTGACAGATATTACTTTGAATGCCCTAGGTCTGGGAAGGTGAAGATTTTGGTTGCAATTTGATCAGCTGGTTGTGTTCAACATCCTGGTAGATCGCAGGGGTCAGAAGATGCCATGGTCTACACCCCCCCACCCCCGGCCCCCTGATCCTCTGAGCCATTGCTGGGGCACGTCTGTGGGGGGCTGGGGCGTTTAGAGAGGGGCAAAGGGGCTCTCCCGCCCTTGTGCAGAATACAACATACTCTCCCCTCCCTGAGAGTCATGACACTTGGAAAGGGGAGAAGCAAAAATACCACCACCCTGCTGGGGAAGCGGGCAGATCATCCTAGGTTGATACCTGGGCAGGGTAGATTCTTACCCAGCTGAGTCTGGCTGCCCCTGCTCTAAGTTGTCGCTGGCTTGGTTTGTTTTAAAGCAGCTACTGAAAGTTTTTGATTTGGGGAACCAGGAACGTGTTTGAAGTACGTTGAAACAAAGTGCTCTTGATTATTTAAACACAAGCATAAACGTTTTAATCAAGTTACCTATATATGAAATACCAAAGACTTAATAATTACAATTAACTGCTAATTAATTTGGTGGCAACAGAGGCGTGGGCCAGGGGCCTTTTGTTACATCCTTTCTAAAGCTCTTCTGATGTTTTTAATTGTTGTACTGTTTTTGAATGTTTGGCATGGAGGGAGGAAGGGATTTGGGGATGTCCACAACCTGCTGGTGAGAAAGCAGGTTACAGGTTTGGGGGAGGCTGGTTAGGGGGACTGCATTGGGAGGGGACTCCCTTGTGTGAGAGGCAGGGGAACAGGGCTTAGTGGTTCCCCCCACCTGTTTCCCTGCCCAATTTGTGTTCAAAGATGCCAGGCTTGGGATGTATGTGCTGACCACTCATGGCCCTAGGAAGTTATTGGCCTACAAGGTGGTGTCAGCCTCTGGGTTGGGTTTTTAATCCTTGGGAGTCAGAGGGGAGAAGTGAGCATGTGCGGGGAGCAGTGGGAGAGCCTAATGTACCTATGGGGCAATAAACAGGGTAGAGAGTCTCGCCGTGACTTTGGAGTTTGGGAGATGGCCCGCTCCTTAATTTCAGCCCTCTTCCTGCTCAGGTTTGTGGCTGCATGAGACCTGCGGGCAGAGAAAGAGACCAATTCTCACATCCTGTAACCTAAGGGAATGATCCCCAAACTGGGGTACACGGTGCTGCAGGTTTTAATCTCGCTTACTCACTGTGGTTCCAGTGCCCCTCCTAATTCTTTTTCCTTTCAAGCAACGCCCTGTTCTGCAAGGTAGTAAGCTAGGAGTTGCTGTCAAACTGTTAGAAAAGTGACACAAGGAAACCCAGGTCTCCTAGTATGGTTGCCCCAAAGCTTAGCTATCCAGTCATATGATGAATGCTGCTGTAGCAGTCTTACAGACAGCTCTTTAACTACCAGGCAGCATGCAGATCCTTCTCTAGTGGCTGAGTTGGAGAGCAGCATGACGAGTTTTCCACTAGATGAGCTACGTTGGGTTAGAAACAAAAGTCGTTCTATCTATGTAACCCCTTAGACCTAGTTCTTCCTCGTTTCCCTTCCC
>QEPC01013206.1:1460012-1528865 GCA_003113815.1 Sphenodon punctatus
ACGGAGTGTGGGGGTATCGTGCGGACTCTCTCAATCCATGCGCCCTATGATGATAGCGGCCTGTTCTCTTTCATTAGAGGTAATGGCCAACACACTATCCTGACGGGCATAGAAAAACCCCGGTGTTGCCACGCTGAGAGAGCCGCTGTTGGAGATACCCAGCGAGTGAAAAGAGTGTGTGGAACCCTTCTTGTGTTCCCCCCCCCTCCCGGTGACAATGGGCCAGAGAAAGTTGCTCAATCCAGAGCAGGCTCAGATCCCTCAAATTCTGGAGTTCCTGCAGGAGGATCTAAACCGCAGCCTTAAGCCCAATACCCTCTCCAGGCAGGTCTCTGCCCTGGACTCCGTGTTTCTCCTGGCCAAAGGGATCATGGTAGCGGGGCACCCCTTGATCCACAGGTTCATGAGGGGAGCCAGGGCAATTTCCCCTCCAGTGGTCCACAGGTTCCCCTCGTGGAGCCTCAACGTCGTCCTCGGGGGCGCTCCAGTCCCACCCATTTGAACCTCTCAGAAAGGCCTCGCTATTCTTTGTCCATTAAGGTCACCTTCCTGGTTGCCATCACATCCGCTAGGCGGATGTCCGAGCTGGGGGCCCTCTCCATAGAGGGCAGTTTCTGCCAGTTTAATCGGGACTCGGTGGTGGTCCGTCTGGACCAGGCGTTCCTCCCAAAGGTCAACTCCCTGTTCCACAGAAGCCAGGAGATCATCCTCCCCTCCTGCCTGCACCCCGTTCATCCCAGGGAAAAGGAATGGCATTCCCTAGATGTCAGATGAGCCCTGCGCATTTACCTAAAACGCACGACCACATTCCGTACATCATCAACCCTATTCGTTAACATACGGCCGGGGATGAAGGGTTCTAAAGCTTCAAAAGCTGTCATATCCAGGTGGTTGGTGGCCTGCATCACAGAAGCCTACAAGGTAAAGGGGAAGGTTCCTCCTTGGAAAATATGGCCCCACACCACCCGGGGAGCTGCCACATCGGCTGCCTTTGCAGCCAGAGCTCCCTATGAGGAGGTGTGCAGGGCCGCCACCTGGGCCTCCCTGCACACCTTCACCAGGCACTACAAGCTGAACACGTTCCACTCTGCGGACGCCTCTTTTGGCAGGCGGGTCCTTCAGTCTGGTCTGTCATAGTGCCGCTGTCTCCCTCCCTATTCCGGTGGTACCGCTTGGGTACATCCCATGAGCTGGACTGGCCGAAGCCCTGAGCAGAAAAGGGAACTGGGGCTGCGAGTCCCTGTTCTGCTTGGGCTAGGCCAGTCCAGCGGCCCTCCTGACAGCAGAGGGTGTATATGTGTGTGTGTGTCTACCTACCAATAGTGCAGCAGATTCCTGGAGTGCATTAACCATGTCTTGAGTGCATTGCAGATCGTTGGCTGTACTACAACTGAGTTGCACAAGGGGATTACCCCGCACATGCGCAGTCAGCTGCTTTGATTCCTGCTGGACAAGCGCAGTGTCACCCACAAGCTGGACTGTCCTAGCCCGAGCGGAACAGGGACTCGCAGGTAAGAGCCCCAGTTCCCTTTTTCCCTGCCCAATTTGTGTTTGAAGATGCCAGGCTTGGGATGTATGTGCTTGACCACTCATGGCCCTAGGAAGTTATTGGCCTACAAGGTGGTGTCAGCCTCTGGGTTGGGTTTTTAATCCTTGGGAGTCAGAGGGGAGAAGTGAGCATGTGCGGGGAGCAGAAGGAGAGCCTAATGTACCTATGGGGCAATAAACAGGGTAGAGAGTCTCGCCGTGACTTTGGAGTTTGGGAGATGGCCCGCTCCTTAATTTCAGCCCTCTTCCTGCTCAGGTTTGTGGCTGCATGAGACCTGCGGGCAGAGAAAGAGACCAATTCTCACATCCTGTAACCTAAGGGAATGATCCCCAAACTGGGGTACACGGTGCTGCAGGTTTTAATCTCGCTTACTCACTGTGGTTCCAGTGCCCCTCCTAATTCTTTTTCCTTTCAAGCAACGCCCTGTTCTGCAAGGTAGTAAGCTAGGAGTTGCTGTCAAACTGTTAGAAAAGTGACACAAGGAAACCCAGGTCTCCTAGTATGGTTGCCCCAAAGCTTAGCTATCCAGTCATATGATGAATGCTGCTGTAGCAGTCTTACAGACAGCTCTTTAACTACCAGGCAGCATGCAGATCCTTCTCTAGTGGCTGAGTTGGAGAGCAGCATGACGAGTTTTCCACTAGATGAGCTACGTTGGGTTAGAAACAAAAGTCGTTCTATCTATGTAACCCCTTAGACCTAGTTCTTCCTCGTTTCCCTTCCCGTTGCTTAGAGTGCAGTTGCCATACTGCTCCCACGTATGAGACAAGGGACAAAGAGGCTGCCTTTTTGACTGACGTCTGTTGGTGAGGGCATGCAAGCTTCTGTGCTCTTAAGAAGAGAGAGAAAGTGGAGAAGATGCAGAAGAGGCCACCGAAGATGCTAAAGGGTGGTGCTGGAATGAGCAGCAAAATAAATGTTCAGTTTGTGGCTGAAGATGCCAGAGATTTTGAGCAGGGTGTGGTCGACCCAAACAATATTTGTCACGATGATTGAACAACTGGTTTTTTTGCAGATCAGTTTGATTTTTATATTTGGCTCATTTGATTTCAGTATTTTGTCTGGTTTTGCCAGAGATGATGAAAATAAGGGGGAGGAGGGTGTAAAACAGGAAGTGGCCAAAATGAACAAAACCAACTAAATGACCAGACAAGAACTGGGTAACTGAGCAAAGAGCCGTGTCTGCTACTCAGTTCATTCCGTTCACGTCAGATCATCTGGATTTGATCGGTTTTGCTCATGTTGGTGGATACGCACGTCACCTCTAAAAGGGTTTTGGATGCAGCGCGTCATCTGAGGAGAGGTTGAAGGAGTGAGGACGTTTGGCTTGGAAAAGGCAAGACTAAGGGAGTAGACATGATGGCAGTTTTCAGATATGTTAAAGGTCTCCATCAATAACAATTGTTAAGTTCATGGAAAATGAACACCCTGAAAAATAACTCTGTGCTACTTTCAGCTGATAAGTATAGGATTTGATTTTATTAAAATTGTGTCTCCTTGTATCCAGTCTGGTCCTTTGAAGTGAACTACTTCCCAGAAAGCTTATCCTGGAGTTAGTAAATGTCTGGAAATGATCTAAATGTCTCCTGTGTTTTGCTAAATACTTTCACCCAATCACCCCAGGGCTGAGGCGGGAGAATTGACTACACTGGCTCCAGGCAGCGCTAAATAAGAGTCCCAGACAGAAAAGCCTGAGAATCCTGATGAGCCTGGGTAATCATCAGCCTAAAGCATTTGCATCAAAACTGGGTTATGGCAATTCAGGGAGCTAATTGGTCTTCCCCAGGTGTAAAATGGGGGTGCTGCCCACAGGCCATTGGGGGGGGGGGGTCAGACTGGCAGACAGCTCCCCAGGGTTGCATTAGCTGCAATGGGGCTCCGAGCCGCAGGGTATTGCAGTGTGAAACACGCGTCAGGAACGCTAGAGGGCGCTGATCACTGCTCAGGCAGCGGAAGCTGCTCTCTGTCCCTCGCAGACTTCTTCCTGAATGATGTTCACTTCCCGCTGCCTCCGCCTTTGGGGTCCGGGCTGAGCCGCTGCTGCTCCTGCTCCCCCGGGCGGACAGTGGGGTCTGTGCGGGGAGAGAGAGACCCTGATCCCAGCTCCCTGCGCCCAGCCCAGGTGAGGACGGGCTCAGGCCTGGGCAGCCCCGGGGCTCTGCAGCCAGTGACTCCTGGGCGAGCGGGGACTCCAGGGGACTGTAGAGAAGCAGCAGGGACCGAGTCTCCCAGGCAGAGGGGAAGGGGGAGGCTTGTGCTCTCCCGAGTCTGGGGACACGAGGGGCTGAGCCCCATAGAAACTTAAGGGAACAGAGAAGAGCCCAAAGCAGATTCCCCCCAGCAGAGACTCTTCCCTGAAGCATCTAATAACGGAATGGGAAGGAGCTCCCCCCACCCTCCTCTTAGCAAGTGAGGTCACTGACACCCCGTTCTCCACATGCAACACACACACACACACTTCTTGAGGGAGGATGCAGCTGCCTCCCAGAAGGCCTCCAATATACAGTGCCATACCACATGCATCCCCATTTGGAAGCATAGCCCTCCAGCATTACAGTCAATAGCAAACCTCCCATTGACTTTAAAAATGGAGAATTGTCCTGTGAGACGCATGCTGATTTCTGTTCCCTGCAGCCAGAATTTTCCTGGCTAGGAACCCTCTTGGTCCCCAACCTCTTCAGGCATACCAGCCACGCACCAGACACTGCAGTCAGGCTCCCAGGAGCGCAGCATGGGGAGGGAACGGTGGCATAGGATCCCCTGTGCAGGGACTTGAGGGAGGCTTTGTCTGTCTCTGACACCCCCTGCCAGGAAAGACAGTCTCTGCCCAGGGCAAGGTAGGGGATGGAGCTGTGCAGGGCTGGGAGCCTGGCCCCTCTCTCCTCACCCATTCCTCCCTCTGCCCCTCGTCCTGTTTCCCCAACCACATAACTGCCCTGGGGTAGGAAAGTCAGGGCACAGCTGTGGGCCTGGTCTCCCTATAAATACACAAGTAGTGATTCCTGTCTGGATCCTCCCCTGTATCCACTTCCCCTGACCCAGTCACAACTAAGTGACTCCTGTCTGGATTCGCTCTCTATCCCAGTCAGTGTCAGGAAAATGAGTGAGGAGGATGCTCAGCCGGGAGGGGTTGAGACAGCAGGACTGAACAGCGCACTTCTGGAAGAGTCTGAAGCTGATGTTCCCCAGAGCTCAGCACAGGGAGAACTGGACAAGAGCCCGTGGAGAAACCAAGCAAGGGAAATGCAGTGTACAAATCAGCTGACCGGAAGGGTAGGGGTCCAAAAGCTAAAAGCAGCTTTCCTCCAGAAACTCCCTGCTAGAAAGAGACCATATATCTGTGGGGACTGTGGCAAGACCTTCAGCCGTAGTTCACATGTCCTTATCCACCAGAGAACCCACACAGGAGAGAAACCCTATAAATGCTCCGACTGTGAGAAAAGATTCAGCCAGACATCCCAGCTGCTGACACACAAGAGGGTGCACACAGGAGAGAAACCCTATAAATGCTTCAAGTGCGGGGAAAGCTTCAGCTACAGAGCCACTCTCATCGCCCACGAGAAAGCTCACATGGAGGAGAAACCCTATAAATGCCCTGACTGTGGGAAAGGCTTCACTCACAGCAGAAATCTTTCATCCCATCAAAGAAATCACTCTGGGGACAAGCCCTATAAGTGCCCTGACTGCGGGAAAGGCTTCAGTCAGAAGTGGAATCTCGCAATCCATCAGAGAACTCACACTGGGGACAAGCCATACAAATGTCCTGAATGCGGCAAGGGCTTCAATCAGAGGTCACATCTTGTATCCCATCAAAGAACCCATACAGGGGACAAGCCTTACATCTGTCCGGACTGTGGACAGAACTTCAGCTTAAGCTCCTCTCTTATTACTCACTTGAATATCCACACCGGAGAAAAACCCTATGAATGCAATGAGTGCGGGAAAAGCTTCACTAAGAGCTCCTGCCTCTTACAACACCAGAGAATCCACACAGGAGAGAAGCCCTGTGAGTGCGTGGATTGTGGGAAGTGGTTCCGTCACCGGTCCTGCCTCACACGACATCAGAGAACCCACACGGGAGAGAAGCCATATGTGTGTGTTCAATGTGGGCGAGGATTTATCGTCAGCACCGCGCTTCTTAAACACCTGAGGACCCACCAGGAGTAGATGTCCCATGAGTGTAGTATCTGTTGGAAAAGCTACATTTACTTTTCAAAATTATTTTATTCATCAGAAAATCTACATGGGATAGAAATGGTGAATCACGATTCCCTCTGATTCCTCTGGCGAAAATCCAGAACTAGAAGGCTGGAATGGCATTAACATGCCCAGGGAGTTGTAGGGACAAAATGTTCATTGGCAGCCAAACAGCTGCTGAGATGGAGAACCCCAAATGTCCTCAAAACATAAACGAAAGAAACTCTTTTTCCACTCGCATTTGTCTTTTACATGTTCCCCTTGGCGACACTATTTAGATATGTGCAAAATGGGGGAAATAACTAGAGGCAAAACTAAAGCAAAAGAATTTATCGAATTTGACCTATTTTAATTCGCTAGTGCAAAGCAAACTCAGAGGTCAGATTTGAGACCATTTGTTTGTGGAATTTGCACCTGTTTCCAGTTTCCTTACTGTTTTTTATTCTGGATGATTTGATACTCCCGTCTTCAGTTTACATCACAGAGGGGCAAATGGTGGCTCGGGAGCCAACTGAAACTCTTGAGCACCTGGGCCGGGGCCCTATTACCAGAGGTGGATGCCTAGGGACATGGCCATGTGGCTCCCTCAGGTCCAAGGGAAGCTGAGCCGCCATTCCTGCTGCTGGAGCTTCCTGGGGGGTGGGAGTTTGGGAAGCCTGCCCCAGAGCGGTTATTGCTGCTGCTGCTGCATGAATTGGCCGTACTACCTGGGCGCCGGAGCTTTGATGAAGGAGAAGGTGAGTTGGGGGAAGCTGTGCTGCTCCATCCCCGCGATCAGGGGAAACTGAGATCGATGTACGGTGTCTTGTGGCTCTTGACAATATGAACATTTTGGTATGTTGTTTAGGACCTCGTGTGTTTGGTGGCGGATTGTTTTTTTTTTTTTAAAGAATCTTCAAATTTGAATTGGATAGGTCCATGGTCTGCTCTGAGCCTTAGGGGATGGGTGGAATATAAATTAGGTAAATAAATATAGTGATGGGGTCCAGCCTCCCTTGATCACTCATGTTCACAACCCTGAGGTACTCCTGGACCCACTGCTGCTCCTGGAACATCAGGTGCCTACAGGGGCCAGGAGGAGCTTCTTCCACCAACTCTTATCGAGTGAGAAAATTTGAACTTGGCCATGGTCATTCGTGCATTCATCACCTCGAAGCTAGACTACTGCAATGCACTCGGGCTGCTCTTGCTACTGCTGACCTTACTGACCTTGATGTTCTGCAGCTGGGGCAGAACCTGGTGGCTCATCTCCTCTTGGCGGGTGGGTTGCTAGGAGCACATTACACAACTGCTCCAGAGGCTGCGCTGGCTCTCAATAGCTTTCTGAGCACAATTCAAGGGGGCCTAAAGCCCTAAACAGCTTGGGCCCCATGTCTCTGAAAGAGTGCTTCTGCCCTCAAGTCCCATTGCGGCCTCTGAGGTCCGCGCACCTGAGAGCACTCTCTGTCAGGTTCGCACAGCAGCGTGGTCAGAGAGGCATTCCTGGTGGCTGCCCCACACTTATGGAAATCCCCCCCCCGCCCCAGCCCGCCAGAGAGTCAGCTGAGCCTAACCGTGCTCATCTTCTGGAGACAGGACTTGGCCAGGTGTTTGGCAGGGAAGACTAGGATCTGGGTAGGGATAGGAGCTTCTCAGTAGTTTTATCTATGTCTTTTTATGATTTTTGTGTGTTGTAAGCTGCCCTGAGCCCATGGGGTAATAAATTTAAATAAATTTGAGAGAAACAGATTAGTTAAGATGATGCCTTTTTCATCAACTTCTGTTGCTGAGATTGTGCAAACTTTTGAGCTTTTAAGCAGGTCACCGAGAAGGTGGAGATGATCCAGAAGAGAACAATTAAGATGATAAAAGGTTTAGAATGCAAGTCGTACAAGGAGAGGCTGAAGGAGCTGGGCAAGTTTGGCTTGGAAAAAAGAAGACTAAGGGAGGGGCATGGTAGTAATTTTCAGATTCAAAAGGCTTTCATAAATAAGATGGAGAACAATTAAGTATAAGAAATTTTGTGGAGCATCACCTCTTGATGGTTCTCTCCATCCTGTAGAATAACTCCCTGCACCAGTTTCAGATTATTATTATTATTATTATTATTATTATAAGCATTTATATATCGCCAGTGATGTACCTGGCGCTTTACAGAGAATAAGACAGACATGGTCCCTGCTCGAAAGCTTACAATCCAAAGACAGGAGGAGGGGAGACAGGGAAGGGGGAACAGAGGGAGAGACAAGGGATGTGACATTCATGAGGATGCGAGAGCTCAGGTACCCAACTGCCAGCCTGGGTCCTTTGATGTAAACTACTTTGCAAAAAGTTCACCCTGGAGTTATTTAAAGCTTGGAAATGATCTAAATATCTCTTCTTTGTCACAAACAACATTCAGCCAGAACTGAGGCTAGATAATTCACTACACTGTCTCCAGACAGTGCTAGTTAGATAGATAGGGTTCCCCACCCCCACCTTGTCCTAAAAGGAGAGTGGGGAACTGACCGCTCTTTTCAGCCTGGAGAGAATAAAGGGGTTGCAGAGTCTCGATATGAAATGCCTGAGAAATGTGATGATTTAGTCATCAGTCTTAAGCATTTGCTGCTGCTTCCACACTTGGTTGGGGCAGTTCAGGGAGTTAGGGGGGCATTTGAAACTGAGGGGGGGCTGTATTCAAATCCTGTCTGGCTGAATGGGTGTAGGCTGGTGGTGCTCAAATATTTTTGAATCATGCCCCTTCCCATTTCCAATTCCACTTGCCTGTCTAGTTGAGGCCCCTGGCCACACCACAAACACATACATCCTGAGCCCTCTCTTCCTCTCCTTTTTCCAGCCTCTTCTTGCTTCCCCCCCAACTCTCTTCCCCCTTGTTCTTTGCCTTTCTATCTATCTATTTTACAGATTTACACACGCACACCCCACCAGCTCAGTGAGAGCGTGGAGATAGGTGTTTGCCAGCTGGGGTCCCTTCTGAACATCCCCCCCCCCCCCCCCACACTTTTTGCACCTCCCAGATTCTAGGCAAATCGCTTATCTCAGTTTCCCCAGCTGTAAAATGAGCTAGGGAGGTCAGTAAACGGGGTGGAGCAGTTGTAGTCGCTTCAGGTGCTGTCAATGGGACTCACTAACACCCCCGTTTTTCTCTAGTAACGCTAGAGGGAGGCGGTCTCTGCTCAAACAGGGGAGACGTTCTCGCGCTTTCTTTCTCTGGCCTCAGATTTGGAGGAGGCGCTTCCTGCGCGCCCCGAACCGCTGCCTTCTTTGGGATTCGGGCTGAGCCGCTGCTGCTCCCGGGCGGGCAGTGGGGTCTGTGCGGGGAGAGAGAGAGACCCTGATCCCAGCTCCCTGCGCCCAGCCCAGGTGGGGACGGGCTCAGGCTGGGGCAGCCCCGGGGCTCTGCAGCCAGTGACTCCTCACACACACACACACACACACCAGGCAAAGGGGACGGGGAGGCTTCCAGGGGCAGGAGGAGGAATCGGTGGGGAGAGCGGGGCCAGGCTCCATCCCCTGCCTCCCCCTTTGGCAGAGAGACCCTCCCAGGGGAGAGTCAAAGCAAGGTCCCAGCCTGAGTAGGATATTTTGTTCCCCAGGAGAATCCCCCAAACTCTATTCCTAGGACCCTGGTTATGGGGGGCGGGCAGGGCTGCAGTGGAAGGATAAAGGGACAAGGAGGTTCCCAGAAGTAGGGGAAATGCTGGGGCTTCTGGCTGCAGAGAAAAGACAAGGTACCAGGACGGGCCATCATGAAAGGAGCCCAGCATTGCAGGGACAAACCCATCAAAAAACAAGGCACACTATGGAGCTGGGTGGAGTGAGGGTCTGAAATAAGGGCATCTGGCAACCCTACTGAGACGGAACAGGAAGAGAATGTGCGGCACAGGGAGAAGGATCTCCGCTCCGGAGAACCTGGAACAAACCACTGATCCCTCGCTTGACCTTACAGCTGCACTATGGTACCTACCCATAGGCCAGAGATGGGAAACCTCAGGCTCCAGTAGTGACTAAATGTGGCTCACAGGAAGTTTTTAGGTGGCCCCTTTTTCTGTTCCTGGATCTGGTCCTTCAATCCAGTTCCTACCCCCAAGCACTGAAAACCTGAGCTCAGGGTAAGGGAGCAGAGATGAGGGCCATGCACACAAGGACAGGGGACAAATCCAGGGCACAGATCCATGAGCTGAACCATCCTTTTCTTGGACACACCCACCAACCCCTTAAGCACCTCTACCCCGACTTCTATGCTGCCCTCGGAGCTTATACTACTTTTCAAAGTGGCCACCCAAGAAGAAAAAGGTTCCCTGCCCTGCCATAGGCCTTTTAGTCCCCTGGTCTATAACCCCCATAGACCTTTGGTTTCCCTTAAAGAGCCCTTCACTCTCTTACACCCAGTGGCCAAAGAAACCTCCTTGATTTGGCCCAGTCAATTAGCACTAAGGGGTGAGGCCCCCCCAGGGATTCACTCTGTCCCAGACTGTGGCCTTTGAGATTATGTCTGGCTAGGAAGCTGGAACTGCCATGGTGCTTTCTTCAGGGGTGTCTGACTAACACCTCTGAGGCCCTATTGCTCCTGGTGGGGTGGAGGGGAACAGAGAAGGGTGGGACCCATGTTCAGCTCCATAGCAGGAGCGGTGTTTCCAGTCCGGCAAGTGCCATTCTGAGAAGGCATGGGAGTGAGGCACCTGAGGGAGGACTGCAGTGAGCGAATTCTGCCTATGGGGCGGGGCGTGGGAAGCGTTGCCTACAAGGGGACGGCAGGGTATGACAGGCTGGGGAGAGATTAGGGAGGGCTGTGCCTGGGAGTTTAGACAGAATAAAAAAAGATTGCGTGGGTATTTGTTGCTCCAGGAGCCAGAGGCAGTGACCACTGTGTGGATTCTCTCTGTGTCCCTTTAGGTGTTGGGACGATGAGTGGGAATGAGGAGGAAAATGCTCAGCAGAGAGGCCCCAAAACAGCAGAACCAAACAGCACATTCCTGGGAGGGTGTGAAGAGGATGATTCCCAGAGCCCTGATGGCAGAGAAATGGATGAGAGACAGAATAACCAAGCAAGGGAACGGCAGGGTACAAGCCAGTTGAAGGGAGGAGGAGGAGGTGTCTCCAAGAAATTCCCTGCTGGAGAGAGACCAAACATCTGAGCGGTCTGTGACAAGAGTTTTACCCGCAGCTCAAGTCTCCTTATCCACCAGAGAATCCACACAGGAGAGAAACCCTACACATGTCCCGATTGTGGGAGAGGCTTCAATCGGAGTTCAAATTTCACATCCCATCAGAGAACTCACACTGGGGATAAGCCGTACAAATGCTCTGACTGCTGGAAAAGCTTCAGTCAGCTGTGTCACTTGGTTACCCACCAGAGACTCCACACAGGAGAGAAACCCTACAAATGCCCTGATTGCGGAAAAGGTTTCAATCAGAGCTCGAATCTCGTGTCCCATCAAAGAACCCACACTGGAGACAAACCCTACAAATGCCCAAACTGTGGGAAAAGCTTCAGTGTCAGCTCCTCTCTTATTACACACTTGAATATGCACAAAGGGGAAAGACCCTACAAATGTGACACGTGTGGGAAAAGCTTCACTCAGAGCTTCAGTCTCTTCAAGCACCTAAGAGTCCACACAGGAGAGAAGCCCTGTGAGTGTGTGACCTGCAGGAAGTGGTTCCGGAACAGCTCAGACCTTGTCCGACATCAAAGAATCCACACGGGAGAGAAACCCTAAAAATGCCTGGATTTTGGGAAAGGCTTCAGTCTCCACTTAAGCCGTGTTCATGGAGGAGGGCAGCCAAAACACCTTTGCCTTTAATGCATTCCTGGCAGTGACACTATTTTGATATATACAAAACTGGGAAAATAACTAGTGGTGAAACATATTGTTTTGTATGAATATATTTGTCCAATTTGGGCTATTTGAATTTGTGAGGGCAAAGGAAAGCCTTGAGATTGAATTTGAAACTATTTGTTTGCCAAATTTGCCCTGGTTTTCATTTGTTTCCTGGTTGTTACTTTGGATTATTTGGTATTTCGGTTTGCTTTTGTTACACTACTCCCTTCATCATTTGGTATTCAGTATTCCGTGTGTTCAGTGGGACTTGTGTTAGAGGCAAATTTCTCTATTTAACCCAAGTTCCCAGGATATTTAAATTGGCAGTGTGGTAGTCTATTATTCCACTACTTACTAAGAACATCATCACCGCTTTCTCTCAGAAATGGTGACCGTCCAATGTGACTGCCTTGTGTAGCCAATTATTCCGCTACTACCAAAGACATCATCACCTATTCCTTTCAAGAATGGTGACCGACTTTTCCTTAGAATATCCTAATCTCTGTGGGTGATCAAGCCTCAGGGACAGGGACCTTACTGGGGAAGGTTTTATCTACATACCATGTAAAAATGCAAACCACACAGTACTAAACCATAAGATCAATTTGATTAAGCAGGTTCTTAAAATCACTTATAAACGTACCTATCTTACACTATGTTTCTAATTAAAACACCTCTCATACTTACAAGCAAGCATACGTTCAAGTTGGCCAGACTTGAAGTAACTTGGTGCTGTGAGGCTGGGAGTGTAGCTCTGCGCAGTGCTGCCTCTAAGGTGTCCAGTTTAGGTTAGCTGCTCCGAAGGGAAGGGGAGGGGTGACAGTCTTTTATATCCTCCTTGCTAACCACTGTCTTGGGAAAACATGATCCATTTTGTTCTTTTCCTTTTCTTCTCCTGCTTCTAGGCAAAAGTTTTAACAGCCTGGCTGTGTTTCAACAGCCTCTCTGTGTGATTTTTCCGTGTTCCTTTCCAAGGCCTAAATGTTGCAGTCTTCAATATTTTCCCAATGCTTTCTGCCTTACACAGCAATCAGCAGTTTCTGGTTTCTTCAGCAGGCAGAAGGTTACAATTTCACACACTCGCTCCCCTTCTCTGAAGATCTTCATGTCAGCAGTTCCTTTGTCTTCTGGCATCTTGCAACCCACTTGTTTTTCTTGACTTGACCCCTGGTACTTCAATTCAATTCAAAAGTCCAGCTTCAAAGTGCTGTTTTCCCAGAGTCCTCTGCTTCCAAAAGCTTGCATCAAAAGTCCTGCTCCCAAAAGCCTCTGCTTCAGCCAGTGTTGACCTGAAAATCAGCCACTCAAAAACATTCACACAACACTTGTAAGGGAGAGAGGGTTGGTATTTTAAAATGTGAATGTAAGTGGCAAGCATGCAGCTTGTTGTTATGCCTGTTCCTGCCTGCTACATATTTGCGATCCAGTTGCTTAGCATTATTTGCTTTTAAATGGTGCCTGTGTCCACCGTTACGTCTGGTTACAGTGACTGCAGGCAGGATGTTGAGGAAGTCACTGGAGGTAGGGAGCAGGGTTTTACTTGTGGGGGCAGTGCTGTAGCTAGGTTTAGAAGGGTCCTGGGCAAGTCAAATTAAATTACTGGACTACAAACCAACTGGGACACTGGGGAGTAGTGGGGTGGGGTGGGGTGAATCAAGGATAATGGAGGGAGCAGGGGCCAGGACAAGAATGGGGAGGCAGGACAGGAGAAAGCTTTCTTCTCTGCTATCGTAACGTCTGCAAAGTTTCATCTGGAAGAGCTGTCCCAGGTGGTGAGAGGCCCGGTTAATCCAGCCTGTCTCCACCAGGAAATGGAGTCATCTAATGCCTGCTGTGACATTTTTATTAATTACTTTGCAGACAAAATTGCTCGTATTCACCACAATTTGGGGCGCTGCCATTTCAACGGCAGAGTCAGAGTTTGGGGTTATGGAAGCTCAGTCCTGTCCTGTTTATTTGGATCAGTTTCAATTGGTATCACTCACCAATACAAGGGAGGTGCTTGGGGTGATGAGAGCAACCAGTTGTGAATGAGATCCTTGCTCATCCTGGCTGGTGAAAGCCGTCCGGTAGACGTTGTGGCTGTTGTTGGCTGGGGTTGTCAGTGCCTCCCTACAGGAAGGGAAGGTGTTGGATGCCCTTAAATCTTCAGCGTTCTGGCCCCTGCTTAAGAAGCCATCTTTGGATGCTGACTCCCCAGCCAGCTATCGGCCTGTCTCTAACCGTCCCTTTTTAGGGAAGGTTATTGAACGGGTGGTTGCCTGACAGCTCCAGGCTCATCTCGATGCAGTCGGATTCCTGAACCCGTTTCAGTCAGGTTCTCATCCTGGGATGGCACGGAGACTGCGCGTGTGGCTTTAGTCAATGATCTGTGCCTTGAGACGGACAAGGGGAATTTTACCTTGTTGACCTTGTTAGATCTTTCAGCGGCCTTTGATACAGTTGATAACAAGGTGTTGTTGGCACGACTGCAGGACCTGGGGGGGATGCGCAGCACCACTCTTGAGTGGTTCCGCTCTTTCCTGTCGGGGAGGTCCCAACGATTGCTCGCTGTCCCCTCAGGGGCTCCCCTGTGGAATCCCACAGGGTTCTATTCTGTCTCTTCTCTTCTTCAACATGTATCTGAGGCTGCTGGCCGAGGTCATTCAGAGGTTTGGGGTGAGGTGCCTTCAATATGCTGATGACACCCAGCTCTGCGTCTCTTTTTCTTCCAACCCAGGTCCTACGGTCTCGGTGCTTACCCGGTGCCTGGTGGCTGTTAGGGACTGGATGAGGGTGAGCCAAATGAAGCTGAATCCTGACAAGACTGAATTGACGATGGTTGGCCGGCCTTGTGACGTGGAGGTGATTGGAACACCTGTCACTGATGGGGTCCGGTCCCCTCCGGTCGATTGGGTTCACAGCGTTGGAGTCCTTCTGGACCCCTTGCTGCACCTGGATTGTCAGGTTGCGGTGGTGGCCAGGAGCTTTTCACCAACTCCATCTGGTGAGGAGGCTGCGGCCTTTTCTTTCTGATTTGTATCTGGTGACCATCACCCATGCCTTTATCACCCTGAGGCTAGACTGCTGCAATGAGATCTATGTGGGGCTGGTGCAGTATGTGGCGGCTTGGCTCCTTTCGGGAGCAAGTCGCCAGGAGCACATTATGCCTGTGCTCTGAAGTCTGCACTGGAGACCTGTAGCTTTCCAGGCACAATTCAAGGTGCTGGTTTTGACCTTTAAAGCCCTCAATGGTTTGGGTCCCATTTATCTGAAAGGCCGCCTGTCCTACCATGTCCCACCGCGGCCCCTACAGGCGGCCGGAAGTGCCCTCTTGCAGGCTCCATCGGTTACCCTTGTGTTGTCCATAGGATTGGAGTGCAGAGGAGGGCGTTCTCGGTTGCGGCCCTGGTTTTGTGGAACTCCCTTCCCCAGGATGTTTGCTTGAGCCCGAGCATCTTCTGGAGGTGGCATGGAGGTGGCGTGGATCTGGATGAGTTATTCCTGCTAGAAGGGGAAAATCCTACAGGAAATCCCAGGCACGGGTGGTCTCTCTGATGCAGCCATTCCCTGTTCTTCCCAGCATCAGCCTGGGGAGAAGCTGAGTCTCCCTGCAAGCTGCAGCTGCTCCTAATCCTATCCTGGTCCTGATATTCCCCTCACCCCAGCCCTGTCCTTGCTCCAGTCAATCAATAAATAAAGATTCAACAACTTCAGTCAGTTTAAAATTCTATGAATACAAAATTAAACCAAAAACCAATTGTGAATTTTGTAGCTGGAATGGGGACTTGAACCAGCTCCCTTTCACGGGAACTGTGCCAACGTCACTTCACTGGCTGGCAGCACGACCCAAGCCAACTCCCTCTCAGCGACCCCCGGGAGCTTTTAGGAATTAACAAGGGCTGGGGCGGCATTGATCAAAGGGAAACGTTTTGATGCGTTAGCAACCAAAGTTGACATAACTTCAAATTTATTACTGTCTCAGAGGGAAAAAAGGAGTAAACCTCACCTCATAGCGCAGCCCTAGTCCCCTTTGTCCCCCCCCCCCCCCCCCCCCNAGCAGAGACATCTTCATTAGTCTTGGGGGACCTCAACATTCATGCCGACACCGTCCTTGAGGGAGCTGAGCATGAGTTCATGGCTGCCATGGCAACCACGGGCCTATCACAAATGGTTATTGGCCTGGGACATATCTTAGACCTTGTGTTTTGCATCGGCCTTGAGGAGGGTGCTGCGTTAGTGGGGGAGATATCAGCTGTGCCCTTGTCATGGCTGGATCATTACCTCCTGCAGACCTCGCTCCTGGCACATGTCTGCCCTCGGAAAGGTGCGGAACCGATTCAGATGGAACCGGAGCAGTTACGGAATGCTCTAGGGGAGATACCCTATGACCTTGACAATCGTCTCATCGATGACCTCGTTGTGCAGTGGAACACCTTGCTGAGAGGCCATTGCTCAGACGGCTCCTAGGCGTCAGCTGCCCAGGCGACAGCTCCGCAGGTCTCCTTGGTTCTCCGAGGGGCTGCGGTTGCTGAAGCGAGGCGGGCGGCGGTTGGAGCGACAGTGGCGTCGTTCGTGTGCTGAAGCCGATAGATTGTGGCATAGAGCCAGTTCACGAGCCTATGCCAAGGCTATGCGAGCAGCAAGGAGGGAGTTATTTGCTGCCCTCATAGTGTCTGCAAAAGGCCGTCCAACGGAGCTTTTCTGGCTTGTGCGGGGGCTGGTCAGTCCGGCCTCCCACAACCTTGGAGTGGATCATCTACTGCTCGCTATGACATGTTTGTGGATTATTTTGTGGATAAAACCACTCGTATTCACCATGACTTCACGCCACACTTATTGCACTATTACATTTCCAGAGGTTATGGAAGCCCCGTCATGTCCGATTTTGTGGGATCAGTTTCAGTCGGTGACACCCGCTGATGCGGTGGATGTTCTTGGGGCAGTCCGGGCTCTTGTGGATTATCCAGTGACGCCTTCAGATCACTCAAATACAGATTGAATAATGTGGGTGCTAAAGTGCAACCCTGCCTGACACCTCTGCAGACTTCAACAGATCGCGTACGATTGCCCCTTCTGTTGGTCCTAACCTGAAGGGTTGTATTTGCATGCACTGCCTGTATTAAAAATAGAAGCCTCAAATCGATCTGATGTTTTAATAGCTTCTGCCAGAGTCGTTCTCTATCGATAGTATCAAAGGCCGTTTTTAAGTCAACAAAGCAGATATATAATCATGATTTGGGCCTAAGAAGAACATATTTGGTTCTCGTCTCCGACACCGGCACCGAATCAGCGCAAGTCACTGGTTAATCCAGCTCACCACCCAGTTCAAATTGGTAATCAAACACTCTCGGCTTTACTTTATGCAGACAATACAGCGCTTCTAGCTTCTACCCAAATTGGACTGAGGAGATTAATGGCTACATTTTGCCTTTATTGTAAAAATCAATTATTACAAATTAATTATCCTAAGACAAAGGTCTTGGTAGTTAGTAAAGTCTCGGTACAATATAACTGGTTTATGGAGGGGCATGCTAGCAAGTTCACCGATTCAAATACTTGGGTATTATAGTTTCAGCTGACCCCTCATGGCAGTTGCATGATAGATCTGTTCGGCTTATGGTAAGATACACTGGTCAAGGCATTATTGGCTTTTATTGGGCCAAAGGGGGAAAGTTGTTTGCTCCAGCACTTAGATTATATAAAGCTAAAATGTTATCTCAGCTATTGTATGGGGTAAAAGTCCGGGGAGTTGATTTTCTTGTGGTTCTCGAAATAGAACAAAATAGAATGTTGCGGGCTTTTTTACATGCCCCAAGGGGTACCCCAACAGTACTACTTAGGGCTGAAGCCGGAGTTAGCCGAATAGCAACACTGGCTAAGCTTGCCATTTTGAAATTCTGGCTCCAACATAAGCTAACTAAATGTCTTCCCCTCTGCCTACGCGACTTCCTCGCAGTGAAAGAATTTGTGTGTATTGTAAAAACAAGGACAATAGAGAGACTCCAGAATCAATGATTCACATACTAGTGGATTGCCCTGCTTATATACATTGGAGACAAATGTATATTGAACCATGCTCGGGGGCCAGAAGAAGCTGGTTCAACTTCAAGGTAGAGGTGTTCTTATTAAGGGATCAGGATAAAAATGTCTCAGCTAAGGTCGCCAAGTTCCTTAATTTGGTATTAAAATCTAAATTAGATCACTCACGATGCTCTTGATGGGCATAGTCTTTATTTTATGTATTGGGATTCTGGTAGGGGAGCGGCTGGTTCTCTTTTTAATGAATTAATTATAATATGTGTTATAAATGTGTTTGGATTGGATAAATGTATGTTGTGTTTGTATATTTTTACGATGGCTTCGGCTAAGTAATAAACTTTTTTTATTGTGAGTTAGACCCTTGCCTGTCCTGGCTGGTTAAGTCCTACCGGGAGACTATGGGACCATTGCTAGCCAGGGTGGTGAACACCTCCCTGCGGGAGGGCAGAGTGCCGGGCTGTCTCAAGGAGGCGGTGGTACGGCCTCTGCTCAAGAAACCATTGCTTGACATTGACTCCCCTGCCAGCTATCGGACTGTCTCTAACCTTCCCTTTTTAGGGAAGGTTATTGAACGGGTTGTGGCCCGGCAGCTGCAGGAGCATCTTGATCACATCGGTTTTCTTGATCCCTCTCAGTTGGGCTTTCGTCCGGGGCATGGCACCGAGACGGCGCTTGTGACTTTGGTAGATGACCTACACCGGGAACTGGATCAGGGTCGTTCAACCCTGTTGAGATTGTTAGATCTGTCAGCTGCGTTTGACACTGTTGATCATGAGATGTTGGTGATGCGCCTGCGGGACTGTGTAGGGGTGAGTGGGACTGTTCTTGAATGGTTCCGCTGTTTCCTAACAGGAAGAATCCAGCAGGTGGTGCTCGGGGATTATTTTTCATCATACTGAGACCTCTCGTGTGGAGTCCCGCAGGGTTCTGTCTTGTCCCCTCTCTTGTTCAACGTGTACATGCAGCCTCTCGGCAAGGTGATTGGGGGTTCAGTGTGCGGTGTCATCAATGTGCTGATGACACCTAGCTGTACCTCTCTTTTTCAACAGGTGCTGGGTACTTGGAGCTTGGCTGCTGTGAGGGAATGGATGAGGGCTAATTGACTGAGGCTGAATCCTGACAAGACGGAGGTGATGTTAGTGGGTAAGGCGATGGAGTTGGCGTCCCCCGTTATTGATGGGATCTGCCCCACATTGGCCTCCCAGGTACGGAGTCTGGGGGTGCTCCTCAATGCGCAACTCCGCCTGGATCTCCAGGGGAGGCTGTGGCGAGGAGTGCTTTTCGCCAATTACATCTGGTGCGACGGCTTCGGCCGTTTGTTTCGGACTCAGACCTGGCCACTGTCATCCATGCTTTCATCACCTCTAGATTAGACTACTGGACTCCAGGGCCCCCATTACCTCCCAGCTGCTTCATAGTATTAGTCAGGCGTTACAGACTGTGTGCCGCTCGAGCAGCTCTACGTGGAGCTACCCATGGTGACGGCTCGGACATTGCAGCTGGTGCAGAATGCGGCAGCCTGTCTCTTAGTGGGATTGGGCTGCCGGGAGCACATTACACCAGTGCTCCGTTCTCCGCACTGGCTGCTGGTGGTTTTCCGGGCACGATTCAAGGTGTTGGTTTTGGCCTATAATGCCCTAAATGGTCCCTGCCTCTCTGCGAGACCGCCTCACTCCCCGGTCCTGGATCGGCCCTCGCGGTCATTCGGGGGTGCCCTGCTTGAGGTCCCTCAGGTTTTTCGGGAGGGGCACGTAGGGGAGGGCATTCTCAGTGGCCACACCATGACTGTGGAACTCCCTTCCGGGGGAGGCTCGGACGGCCCTGGACCTCCCTCCTTTCAGAGAAGTTGTAAGACCTGGCTGTTCCGCCAGGCATTCGGCAGGGGAGATGGGTAATGGGGCGGGGGGGGTGTCTGAGCATGGGGGCGGGTGTTATTTTTCTTTTCCTCCTTTTATGTGATTTTAATTGAGGTTTTAAATGTTTTTAAATTTATTATTATTATTAGCATTTATATAGCGCCAGCGATGTACCTGGCACTTTACAAAGAGTAAGACAGACACGGTCCCTGCCTGAGAGCTTACAATCTAGAATTTGTAAGCCACCCCGAGCTGCCTGTGGCAGGAGGGGCAGGGTAGAATTTTTAAAAAATAAATAAAAAATTAACGTCCTAATTTAAAAACCTTCCATTCTGCCCCTCCAAAGAGGGTTTGCCTGCAGGCTACAAACATAGTAGTTACACAAACTGCTCCCTTGAACCTGCCTTCCCCATCCAAGTGGGGATTTCCTGCAAAATGCAGGCTCTTGGCAGCTACACACACACACACATGTAGATTGACCCCTCTCTCTCCAAAAGGGGGCACGGGGCCGACAGGGTGCAGAACGTGCCCCATGGTGAAGCGAGCCTTGCCTGCAACACCCCCTCACGGCCTGGGCAAAATCAACCACACGGGGCAGAAGCAGACTAGATCCCCCTGCCTTGCTGCTTTAATCCAAGACCACATTGCCCCCAACCGTTACCTCTCCACCCTAGTCCTGCTTTTGCTACTCTAGCTCCAATGGGATGGGAAAATAACATCCCCCCCGCCACCAGAGGAATGGGGGAGGGGGAAATAAGGAAGTGAAAGTTCTTGGGGAACTTCAAGGGCATCTCTCCATCAAGAAGGGAAAGTGTTGGGATCTCCTTGGTTCTCCTTATGGAAAAGAGGGCGGGGGGAGGAACTAAGCCAGGCATCTCAGGTGGTCCCTTAGACCTGAGAAAAGGGGGTGGGGTTATCCCCCAAAACTGCCTCACAAATATAGTAATCTGGGGTTTTTAGTACAACAGCCTTTACAGCCTTAATGTTGTATCCCTTCTAAATAAAGACATTTCAAACATTCATTTCCTTGAGAATTTTTACTGTTGTTATAAATAGTATCTGATTCTACATTTCCATTTAAAAAACACAGACAAAAATCCCATGGGGAAAAAAAAATCTTTCTGTTTAAGGAATAGTTAAGGTAGAGAGACATTCATCTGCCCCCCTTTCAGAACACTAAGTACAATGAAACTTAAAAGTTACAAACCAGAGAAATGAAAAATTTAGGTAAAGCCTTAACATACATCACCTTAACTCTGCCTATTATGGTTTTCCTTTTTTTTTGGTGATAATCAGTGGTAAGTACATAAGTAGTGTCGCACTGGGTCAGACCAACAGTCCATCAAGCCCAGGATCCTGCCTCCGGGTAATACAAATGGAAAATTAGTAAGACGACTGAAAGCCTTCTCTCACACTCCATAATTTATATATATGTCACTACTACTAACACTATATATGTTAGTGTTATTTATAATACTATATATATATATATATATATATATAAGATGTCACCACTACTAATAACAATATATTATATGTACATGTATTACAATAATGTAGGCACTACATTAATTTTCCCTGTATATCTCAGGATAGTCAACAAAGTAATATAAAAAGGGAAGTTGATGTGTGAGGTGTGGCTTAAACTTAACTTTTAATTTCCCTGGTTTCTAGCGTTTAAGTTTCATTGTACTCAGTATTCTGAAAAGGGGTCAGATTAATGTCTCTCTGCCTTAACAGTTCCTTAAACCAAATATTTTTTACTATGGGAAATTTTCTGCTACATGAGGAAGTTTGAGAAACAGATGATGCTTCTCTCACAGACTGAGTTCTCATGACCTCCTGGTGGGTCCTCAGGTGTTCAAGAAGGGCTGAGCTGACAGTGAATCTTTAATTGAGGATACATGTAGGGTTCCCTGTGTGGGTTCCCTGTGTGGATTTTCTGGTGTCTGATGAGGTCTCAGGTGTTCCAGAACCATTTCCGACAGTCCAGTCACTTGTAGGGATTTTTCCAAATGGACTCTCTGGTGGATAAAAAGGCTGGATTTCCGGCTGAACATTTTCTCACATTCATTACATTTATAGGGTCTCTCTCCTGTGTGGATTTTCTGGTGTTTAATTAGGTAGGAGCTGACACTGAAGCTTTTCCCACATTGGTCACATGTGTAGGGCTTGTCCCCAGTGTGAGTTCTCTGATGAGATGTGAGATTAGAGCTCTGATTGAAGCCTTTTCCGCAGTCAGTGCATTTATAAGGTTTCTCCCCTGTGTGGAGCCTCTGGTGGGTTATCAGGTGCGACATCCGACTGAAGCTTTTCCCACAGTCAGAGCATTTATAGGGTTTCTCTCCTGTGTGGATCCTCTGGTGTCTGAGGAGAATGGAGCTCCTCTGGAACCACTGTCCACAATACACGCACTCGTAGGGCTTCTCTCCTGTGTGGACTCTCTGGTGCATGAAGAGGCTGGACTTGTGAGTGAAGCTTTTCCCACACATGTCACATTTATAGGGTCTTTCTCCTGTGTGGATTCTTTGGTGGTTCAAGAGGCTGGAGTTCCAGCTGAAGCTTTTCCCACACACCTCACATTTATAGGGTCTCTCTCCCGTGTGGATGTTTTGGTGTTTAATAAGGTCAGAGCTGAAGCTGAATCTTTTCCCACACTCGTCACACTTATAGGGCTTGCTCCCGGTGTGAGTCCTCTGGTGGGATAGGAGATTCGAGGTCTGATTGAAGCTTTTCCCACAGTCAAGGCATTGATAAGGCTTCTCTCCCGTGTGGGTTTTCTGGTGCGTCACCAGATGGGACATCTGACTGAAGGCTTTCCCGCACTCGGAGCATTTATAGGGCCTCTCTCCTGTGTGGGTTCTCTGATGGATCCGGAGTTTTGAGCTGCGGCTGAAGCTCCTACCACAGATCCCACAGATGGTCGGTCTCTCTCCTGTGGGAAGTTTCTGACTGAAACCTACTTTGGGCTTCTGGGCACCACCTCCTCCTCCCCCTCTCTTCTGGCTTGTACTTTGCAATTCTTTTGCTTGGTTACCCCACTGGCTCTTGTACCATTCCACCCACTCAGGGCTCTGGGAATCATCCTCTTCAGCTCCTCTCGGGAATAAGTTAATCAGATGAGCTGCCTCGGGGATTTCTTGCTGAGTATTCTCTTCATTCTCACTCATCTTGTCACCTGCTGGGATAAGGGGAGCGGGGATACACTCAGGAGTCATTGTTATGGGGAGACCTGTTTCAGTGGTGTGGCCTTGATGGCCTTGCCCCCATGGCAGGGTGTATATGTCAAAGGGGGACATCTCTCTCTTGCAGGCTCTTAGGATTCAAGGAGCTGAGCCCCACGGAATCTAAAGGAACAGGGAAGAACCCCAAGAAGAAGCCCCCATCATCTAAGACCCAAAGGGGAAGGGATCCTCCTTACCCACTGAGATCACCAACTCTCCGTTCTCCTGTAGGGCGTCCCCACTTGGAGTCCTCCACTCATTGGGGGAGGACACAGCTGCCTCCTCAAAAACCTCCGGCTCCTGGAACAACAAGCAGCCACAATCGATTCCCTGCTGCCTGAACCCCCAAACACAGTTCTCCCTTTCCAGTTGGCCCTGCCCTCCCCTCATAGCTATGGCCCGCACAAACTCCGAGGCAGAGTCCCCTCAGCGCAGACCCAAGTTACCTCAGCCCCAACCCAGTCCAGCCTGTTCCAAGAATGGCATTCCTCAGACTAGAAATAAATACCGTCCTCGCTATGGGGTTGAGCATGGCTCCCCTTTAGCGCCCCACTCCTCTGATCCCATATGTAGTAATGAGGGCTCGGCAGAACAGTGGTGTTGGCCAGACACACCCTAAGCAGGCAATAGGGTCATTGTCGCTCTTAAGCCAGGCACAATGCCAAAGGCCGCAGCCTGGCATAGAGTTAATCCCCAGGGGGCTGGTCCGTCAGCCTAACTGAGTTGGCAGAATCAAGGAGGCTCCTTGGGTTACTGTGTAAAAAACATTGTAGGGGGCTGTAGTCTGGGGAGCAAAAAAAAAACACCTATGGGAATCATAATTCAGCTGTAAAATACTGTGTGGGATAAGCAGTTTGTTCCAGGTTTTCCACAATGGATGCCCTTTCCCCCTGCCAATCTCCTCCTCAGCAGGGTCATCAATTATCTTGTATTTTAAGGGAACTTTCTTGATTTCAGACCCTGCAGCTCCACAGAACAAGAACAGGCACGCCATGCTTCAGAATCGGAGTCAGAATCCCATGATACTATAGTAGTGGCCTAGGGAACCTGTCTCTAACTAAAGATTATACAGTGCCAGGTACCCTGCTGGCACTATATAAATAACCTCAGAGCCCCACAGCTCTCTAGAATATAATGGGCATCCTTTATCGGAGATGCCCCACAGCTCCTCAGAATGTAACGGGAGACCCTAATTTCAGATACCTCACAGCTCCATAGCGTCCTTCGTTTTTAAACCGTTGATCTGGTGAGGCCAGGAATGGGAACTGTCCACTGAGATGACAGTTTCCTTTCATGGTACACCAATCCACTGCCTAGGTCCCTCATCCATAGCACCCCCCTGTCTCCGCATGTAGCTCCCTACCTGATCCAGCTCTGCCGCAGCCATGCCCCTGTTTCCTGAGAAGATGGGACAATCCAGAAACAGTTGGAGACCTTATTTGCCGCCTGTGGGGGGTGAGACCAAGTAGGGGGGGTGGGGGTTGAGAACGGGCTTTAGTCCAGGTCAAAGCTCCATCATTTCTCTCAGGCTCTTTCCAGTAGGGATACCAAAGGGGTGGGGGGCATGTCCCTCCCTGCATTCAAGGCCAGTGCTCAAATTCTCTCCTCTGCCCAACCCCGCATCTGTGAGACCATAGCCATAAGCACACACACCCTCTTCCCTAATTTTCCCTGCAGCCAGAAGCTACTCTGCCCTGCTGGGAAGCCACTAGGTCCCTTGATCTCAATGAAGCCCCCAGTCCCTTCCCCCAAAGCTAACAGCCTCTCGCCCCAAAGAGTGTAACCAGGCTCCTAGTGGAAGAGTTTGGGCAAGGAACTGTTTGGGGGGGATCCCCGGGGAGCAACACGTCCCCCCTCCCCAAGGCAGGGGTCATACTTTGCCTCTCTCTGCTCCTCCCCTGGGTGCCAGGAAAGTCTCTCTGCCCAGGGGGGAGGCAGGGGATGGAGCTGGGCAGGATTGGGAGCTCCTCTCTCCCCCCCCCCTTCCCTTCTGCTCTGCCTGGGGGACTCGGTTGATGCTTCTCTCTCTCAATCCCCTGCAGTCCCCGCAAACCCGGCCGGAGGGCTCGGGCGTCACTGGCTGCAGAGCCCCAGGGCTGTGAGCCCGTCCCCACCTGGGCTGGGCGCAGGGAGCCGCGATCAGGGTCTCTCTCTCTCTCCCCGCACAGACCCCACTGCCCGCCCGGGGGAGCAGCAGCGGCTCAGCCCGGATCACAAAGGAGGAGGCAGCGGGAATCTGTGACCCAGGAAGCTCCTCCTCCAAGTCTGTGGCCGGGGGGGAAAGAGAGCGAGCGGCCTCCCCTGTTTGAGCCGAGACCGGCTCCCTCTAGCGTTCCCGGGCCCTGGAGCTCGCCAGCCCCATCTCTTCCCGGTAGCCCCGCTCATGGCCACTGGGGAGGGTCCATCATCAGCCTCCAATCCTCCACCCCCTTGGGAATGGCCCCGGTGTGTGTGGGGGCGCAAGAGGAGGCTTGTGCTTTCCCCACACAGCTGCAGAGGAAGCTCCTGGGCAGAATCGGGGCACTGCGGGGGCAGGATTCTTGCCCAGTCCCCCCCCCCCCTTGTAGAACAAGGGCTCCCCAAGCCTTTGTGCGTGCGTGACCCCAATTTGTAAACGTAAATATAATTTGGAGACCCCAGACAGTAACTTAAGCCACTATCAACGGGGCTTGCAGTGTGTGTGCACTGTTGGTGGGGGTCCTGACCCATAGTCTGGGAACCTCTGTTCCCTGGTGTTGGAAGGAAATGAGGGGGAAACCTATGAAAAAACCAAGGGCAGAATTTTGTTTTAAGCCTCATTTTAGGATAACACTGTTCCTCCTCACACAGACTCATTTGTGTATCCCCCCTCCCCAAGCAGTCTAGACCTGTTTTCCCCTGAATGTTTCTCTCACCTCTATTGGGTTTCCATTTTTTAATAGATATATAGTGTCACTGAGGTCAGTCCATTGAAGTCAACTATGCACATAAAGTGGGAGTGTGTTTTTGCCTAGGGACGTTTGGGGCTCTCCACAACCCAACAGGTTTTTGGTCGCTCTACCTGATGTCCCCCCCACAGCTTCTGAGGTCAGCTGGGAGCACCCTTTTGCAGATACCATCTGCCTGTCATCGAGCTTACACAAGGGCAGGCAGAGAGGTGTTCTCAGCAGCTGTCCTACAATGGTGAAACCCTCTTTCCCTGCACGTTCATCTAAGCCCGAGCCTGCTCATCTTCCAGACGCAATGCGAGACCTTTCTGTCTGGCCAGGTGTTTGGCAGGCATGGATTGGGTTTGGAGAGTTGTGGGTAGGGGTTTTATTGAATGTTATTTGTGTGTTTTAACTATATTAGAGGGGTTGAGGATTTTGTTTGGTTTTTCTCTGAATATTTCAATATGTTTTTATATCTTGCAACTTGCCCTGAGCCTTAAGGGAAGGTGAGATAAAAATATGAATGAATGAATATCCCACCCCCAATGAACAAGCTGCCCCTACATCTCCTTGAGCATGTTAGTGGCATTTTCAGCCTCGCCTGGATTTTCACAAGACGGGTTAAGGGGAATTGGGGTTGTTTGATGAGATGCAGATAAGGCTTTTCCCACAGGTAGGAATCTAGGCAGACATCTCCTCCTGGGTGAGGTGGGGCAACTAGTTTTATTCTCTATCCTGTTTGCTTTTTTGGCAGCCACACATTGAGCTGAGGATTTCAATGTCTTGCCCATGATGACTCCAAGAGCCTTTGCCCTGACTGGTAACCCCTAATTTAGAACCCAGCATTGTGTAGATAGAATTTTGATTATTATTTTTCATACGTGCATCACTTTGCACTTGTCCACATTAAATTTCATCTGTCCTTTAGATGCTCAGTCACCCAGCCTCTCAAGATCCTCCTACAATTTCTTCAGTCTCTCAATCCTCTGGAGTTAATGCTTGCCTGGCCAGGAGTCTCAGGAGTCACTGGGAGCTAGAGTCTTTCTCTTCCCACACAGATCCACTGTCCAGGGGAGCAGCAGCAGCAGCTCAGCTGCAGGAACCCATCATGCCCAAAGGAGGCAGCGGGAACCCATCACACAGGAAGCTCATCATGAGTCTGGGGGCCAGAGACCGAGCGAGCAGGGACTCCTCCCTCCAGCATTTCTGGGACCTTGGAGCCCATCACCCCCTTCCCTTCCTGGGAGCCAGGCTCATGAGAACAGGCCAGGTCCAGCAGCCCCCAGGGTCTAGGATCAGGCCTCCACACCTTGGGAATGACCCAGTGTGTGCAGGGGAAGAATGGGGCCAAAGGGGTCTGTGTCTGCACTGTTAGGGCCCTTGCACAGCTGCAGAGGCTGGACAGGATCAAGGAACTGGGGATCAGAGGTCAGGATTCCTGTCCAGCCCCACTGCATTCTCCCCCAGTCCAAACTTTTTTTGCTGCTGTGACCCCCTTTTGAGACTTAAGTATAATTTCATGACCCCTGGCACCATCAAGAGGATTGCTACTCCTCCTCTGCACACAGCACAACCCTACCTGGGGTTTGGGAACCTCCAGGGCAAGGTGAGTGCTTGAGTTGGATAGAAATACGGTGGGTGAGAGGAAGGCCACATGAAAAATAAGTGGCAGTGCTTAAAGGGACATTTTAGGACAGGGCTGGCCAAGGAGTAGATCACAGGCTAGTCTCCAGTAGATCATGGCACGGGACCAGTGCCTCAGGGAGTGTCTCTGGGGAGGAGGCGGGCTAGGAGAGAACCTCAGGTATGGCAGGGAAAGATTTCTCCACTCCTTTGACCAGCTGCTGAAGTACCCTAGCCTAGAACTTTGGGCAGGAGGGAGAGGTCATGGTAGATCACCTAAGGTTAAGACACCTGGAACAAGTGGATTGCATGCACAAGTTTGGCCACCCCCATTTTAGGGTATCACCATTCCCCATGGCATTGACCAGGGGTGGCTAAAATTCCCAGCCTCAGGTGCCATGCACAGGAATCTTAATGTTGGCAAGTCACAAGACAAACATCGTGTGTGTGTGTGTATATAGATAGATAGATAGATAGATAGATAAATTTAAAAATAGCCAAAAAATGCCTATTGTGTCATTTATTTTAGGAAAGATACTCTCTTACCTGCCCATGCCAGAAACAGGAGATAGAAGCACACCACCTCCTTGCTGTCAATGCAAGAAAACCAACTGTTTTTCTAGCGAAAATTCTAGATAGTCTTTGCCGTCTCTGAATTCTCAGAATGTGGGGTTGGAAGGGATCTTTAGTAACTGGCACAGAGCAAGAGACATGTCAGCAGGAAGGAAAGAGAACACTGAAAACCCACAAAGGGGTTTCGCTGATTTAGCACCTAGAACAGGAGAAGCCAGGGGGATTCGCCAGCTTGTCTCAATACCACTTTGTGGCTTGTGTCTGACCCAGCACTGGATGCTCCCTGCATCTACACAACTTGCTATCAGAGCCTCAGCAAAGTGCCACAAATTCTAAGAATCAGATAAATCAGGGGTGTAGCTAGGGTGGAATAAGTCCCTGGCCAAGAAGTCAAGATGGGCCCCCCTCTTTGTGTCCTGCTGGTGGACCTAGGGGCGCCACCCGGCTCGGCAAGCCTGGGGGTGCTGCTATCAAACACACAAGACACCCAAAATGCAGCCAGCCTATTAAGCGCATTATGTCAGGAAAAGAGAGACAGACACACGGTCTGGGTGTGTGTGTCTGTTTATATATATATGTAGATATAGATATAGATATATCCAGTTCAATTGTTCCCCCATAATCAATTCATACTGCCCCCACCCCATAACCAGTTCATTTGCGCCCCCACCCCCCATATAATCAATTCACGCTGCCCCCACACCCATAACCAGTTCATTTGCATCCACGGGGCAGCGTGAATTGACTACATGGGGGGCACAAATGAACTGGTTATGGGGTGGAGGTTTAAAGACACTATTCCTGTTAGCAACAACTTCATTAAGAAGAGTTAGTGAAATAGCAGCCATAATAATCTCAGAACCATATTGTAGATTTTCCAAGGTATACCAGATATTCCTTTACATCCTAAATTCCTATCTAAGGTAGCATAAGTGAACCGTTTTTAGACGAGGCGCTGCAGAAGCACCTCCCGAGCCACGCGTTAAGACAGAAGCCGGCTGCGCTGCTGGAAGTGACGTTTTCCCCGTTGCTGGCAGCGGCGGCAGCCAGAGACGTGGCGCTTTGCAAAGGCGTGTTCTAGAGACCTGAAAATTGAGGTCTCTAGAACGTGCCTCTGCAAAGTGCCGCGTCTCCGGCCGCCACCGTTGCTGGCAACGGGGAAAATGTCACTTCCGGCAGCGCAGCCGGCTTCTGTCTTAACGCGCGGCTTGGGAGGCGCTTCTGCAGCGCCTCGTCTAAAAACGGTGTGAGACAGTTGTGAGAATGTGGCCCTTTTTACACAGGCCTCTGCCACCCATGAACACACAGATTTCTGGGTGGGGGAGCCCCGTGTTAACGATGCAGCGCGTGTGCCTGTGGTGACCACTGGGGGTGCATGCGCCCGCACACCTAACAGGCATCCCCACTCACTCCCCACTCGTCCCCATGCACAAAGCAAATGCGGAAAACAGCTGTTGCTCCATGGGTGCGTGTGGCCATGCATGTGCACGCCCTGCCCACGCACTGGTGTACCCATGGATCCCTCCGTGTAAAAACAGCCTGTGAGGAGCCACTCGAAGAACAGAAGGTTGCTACCTTGTAAACAAGATTCTTTGAGATGGGTCCGAACATTCTCACAACACCCACCCTTCCAGCCCTGCAATTTCCCCCCCATATATTCCTAGAAAGGGTTGGAAGGAACTGTCATTCTCAGGGGGTGAGTGCTTTTTATACTAGAGGAGCTCGAGACCATCATGTGGTCTATTATTTGAATATGGTGAGCATGTACAACCCAGTTGTGAGAACATTTGGATCCATCTCAAAGAACCTTCTTTATAAGGCAACAACCTTCTGATCACTCACATGGGGAGGAGTTGTAAACAAAGCTTTATCTCCCAGTCTGATCAGGTGTCCCGCTGCTACTAGCAGGCAGAGGTAGGTGAGGGATGGGGACCCCCACCATCATGTGTGGGTGCCCTGCACCCAGGCCTCACCCAGCCCAGGTGCAAGACTGCCTCTATGGGGCCAGATACCTCACATATATCCCCTTAACTCTGCCCTTTGTGGTCTTCATTTATTAGTGATAATGCTTTGCAGTAAGTTAAAATTCATTACAAGTCATTTAAAAGTATTGAAAAGTTTATCAGACTTCATCAAGTTAATTTTAATCCTGAAAGGATAACCTGTCGACTCGCAGTCCATAACGCTTGTGTCATATCCTGGACAAACATATATTTAAAATCCAAGATATTTACTTGTACCAGAGAGCCTGAGTTAAGGCTGTCATATCCAAGCTTTCAACCATTTTTGATGATCATAAGCACAGACGTTTTCTATAGCTTAAAATGACTCCCTGTCTCATTAGTGTTGCACATAACTATCACATTCTATCCACAGCGCTTCTCAGCCTATTTTGAAATACACCACCTTTGCTTGTCTGCAGTACTTGAGACCTCTCCCTTCACATTGCTTTCTCCCTCTCCATCCTCACATTGCTTCCTCCCTCTCTCCTCCTGGTCCTCCTCCCCCTTTTGCACGATCATTATTTTGGAGATTCTCCCTACCTCAGTCAGTGTAGAGTAAGGGTGAAGCAAAACTGGAATTGCATCTTCATGGAAAGAACGTCATTCAGGATTTTGCCACAGATTTAAGCTGTGGCGGAAATACATCTGAAGTTGCAACTGTTAGGTGGCAACATTACACCTTGCACATAATGGCGGTACAGTACGAGGTCTACATGTGCATTATGGGTGGGCAGGCAGGAAATAAAATCCAATCATTTTGAGGAAACAGACTGGATGATCAGAATGGCCAGATTGGCGAAAAAACATAATCCAAGCCAGAATTTTGTTACAGCCCTAGTTTGAAGTATTTGCCAGCTGTGCCCCACTGCCTGAATACGTTCTATGCCCTCCCTGTGGAGTTTGAGACCCACTGTTCTATGACAGCTTGCATCTAGTATTAATACAGTGCAGACTAGTGCTGCACTATAATGTAGGCAGTAAATTAATGTCTCATGTATGTGGCCTCTAGCGTTGTGGGTTCTCGGGGTTGCTGCAGTGCACACTAGGGATGGGCGAATAGAACGTGGTTCGGATGTTCGGTCGTTCGGTTCGAAACCCGAGTTCGAGTTCAATGGTTCAGTTCAACCGAACTTGGCCAAACATTCAAAAATAGCTAAACCGAAACAAAATAGAAACCAAAACCTAATTTTCGGCCCTGGAAAGACGTTTTTCCTGCCTCCAAACTCGTCCAAACATGACCGTTCGAGAGTTCGGTTCGGACGTCCGAACAGACCAAGTTCGGCCCGAACATCCGAACCACGTTCGCCCATCCCTAGTGCACACGCAACAAACAAGGTAGAAGCCACACTCTCATGATTGGGTCACTGCACTTTTATTGCTTAGGGACTGGAACAGGGACAGTGTGCCGCAGCGGTCAAAGCAAACAGAATGTTAGGAGTTATTCACAAGGGGATAGAGAATAAAACTGAGGATGTCATAATGCCTCTATACAAATCAGTGGTGCGACCGCACCTTGAATAGTGTGTGCAGTTCTGGTGGCCCCAACTCAAAAAAGACATAGCTGAACTAGAAAAGATACAGAGAAGGGCAACGAGAACGATAAAGGCTCTGGAATGGCTTCCGTACAAAGAGAGGTTTGACAAACTGGGTCTCTTCAGCTTAGAGAAGACTGAGAGGGCACATGATAGAGGTTTATAAAATCTCAAGTGGTGTGGAACAAGTAGATATGGTTATTTACCCTCTCAAATAGTACTAGAACTAGGGGACACTCCATGAAACTAGCTGCCGACAGATTTAAAACAAATAAAAGGAAGTTCTTTTTCACTCAATGCAGAATTAACTTATGGAATTTGTTGCCAGAGGACGTTGTCAAGGCCAGTAGTATAGCTGGGTTTAAAAAAGGACTTTATTATTAATTATTATTATTATTATAAGCACTTGTATAGCACCAGCTGTGTACCTGGTGCTTTACAGAACAATGAGATGGACGTGGTCCCTGCCTATGGCTTACAATCTAAAAGACTCAAATGGGGGGACAAGGAGAGGGGACATAGGGAGAGACAAGGGATAAAACATTCAATCGGATGCGAAGTCTCAGGTGCACGTGCTTGGCTTGGTTGCAGTTAGGGAGGAGTCAGGTGGAGGGCAGACCATCAATGTTGAAAGTTCTAGCACGCGTCGCTAAAGGCGGTGAGGAAGAGGTGAGTTTTGAGGAGGGAATTGGAGCGGAGGGAGGGGACAAGGCAGATGTGGGCAGGGAGGGAGTTCCAGGCATGGGGGACAGTGAGGGAGAAGGAACAAAGGCGGTTAGGGGAGCAGGGGAGATGAGGGAGGGGGCAGAGGAGCAGAGAGTGCGGGCAGGAGTGTGTAAGGAGATAAGGGCTGAGAGGTAAGGGACAGCCAGGCTGTGAAGGGCTTTGTAAATAAATATCAGGAGTTTGTGAAGGATGAGTTGGGGGAGGGGGAGCCAGTGAAGTGAGGAGAGGAGAGGCTGCACGTGGTCCAGCAGAGTGGATGGCCCTAGCAGCAGAGGTTTGGATGGAGATAAGGGGGGGACAGATGAGAGCGGGGGAAGCCAGCAAGGAGGAGGTTGCAGTAGTCAAGGCAGGAGATGACCATAGCATGAACAAGGGTCATGGCTGAGGAGACAGAAAGGGGTGAATCCGAGCAACGTTATAGAGGGCAAAGCAACAGGACTTGGCAACAGAGTCGATGTAAGGTTTAAAGGAGAGGTGAGTATCAAAGACGAAGCTCAAGTTATGGGCTTGGGGAACAGGACGGATGGTGACCCCATCAATAAAGGTGGATAGAGAAGAGGGGGAGGAAGGGAAGGGAGGAAAGATAAGGAGTTGTCTTAGCCATGTTGAACTTGAGCTGGTGTTGGGATATCCAGGCGGAGACATCAGAGAGACAGTTGATGAGGCGAGCTTGGACAGAAGGGGAAAGTTCTTGGAAAGTAGGTCCATTAATGGCTATTAACCAAGTAGCTTACAGGATGAACGTTACTGTTGGGAACTGGGAGTGAACGACGGGGAATGGATTGCCCATTGTGATTGTTGGTTCTTCTCCCATGCGATCGAGATTGGCCACTGTTGGAGGACACGATGCTGGGCTTGATGGACCATTGGTCTGACTCAGTATGGCACTACTTATGTTCTTAAGATCCAAATCTGTCCCTGTCCAGAACCAGCAACACAGACCCTCATAGCTGGCCAAGCTGGTTCTAAGGCACTACAAACTAAGAGTCTCTTATACAGCACAGGATAGCTTCAGGCAATAGGAAGGGGGAACAAAGAAGTCAAGATGTTAATTCAATAATACCTCCTAGGGCGGTGTGAATAGGCTCTGCATCTACAGGATCAGTAAACAAGGAGTGCTCAAGCCAGGCAGGTGTCCCATGGCCACTAGATTTGATTAGGGAGGCACCCTTTCAGGCTCAGGCAAGGACATTGACCATCTGTCCTTACAAGATCTTTTCTGATTTTATCCCTATATGGAGCTGTAGACTGCCCTGGACATTGCAGAGCATGCCAACAATGTCTACCTCTGGGTAGTCAACAGAGTAAAAATAAAAGGACAGAGTTCATTTGGTGAGGGAGATGGCTAGAGGGTGGGGTTACTGGGTAGGGAGGCTTCTGCTTTTGCTTTTTTTACATCCCCCATATGGACTGCTTTATGCTTGTTTTATTGACTTGTTTATTTATTGTTGTATTTTATATTTATACTTAATTTATTTTAGGATTGTTAGCTGCCCCAAGCTGCTTCGGCAGGAGGGGCAGGATATAAGTTACATAAATAAATAAATACATTTATTTATCTGAATTTATAACCCCATCCTACTCAAAGACTCAGTGTGGGTAACAACAGATAAAACAAAATCAAACATAAAAAGTATATCTAAACAAATAAAAAAACACACACACACACACAGCCCTGACTCCACAACCCATCATAAGCCTGGCCAAGAATAAGAGTCTCACATCACTTCCTGCAGAGGATCAGGTTTGGATTTTGACAAATGTCCAGCGGAAGCAAGTTCCATAATTGTGAAGCAGCCACCAAGAGTACCTCTCTGCATGCCCGTGCTATGTAAATTGGACATGTGGATGGTATTTGCAAGAGAGCAGCCTTGGTTGACCTCGGCAATTAGGATGGTATATAGGGGAGGAGGCGTTGTAACCAAGCTAGCGAGAGCAGAGAGAGGGGCAGGTAGCAGTCGCTCCTCTGACGCTCTAGAATTTCTGCCCACGACTCTATGCTGCTGGTGGACCTAGTCTCAGAAACAGCACCTTGATTTCAAGAGTTAAGGTAACACGTGCAGTATGGCCTAACCTTAACTTGTCATTTCCCTGGTTTTTAAGAGTTTACGTTTGTGACATTTGAATTTCATATCGCTCAATGTTCTAGAAAGAGTACAGATGAATGCAGTCTTGCTTTAACTCAGGGACGGGAAAGTAGAGGCCCAAAGGTCAAATGCAGCCTGTGGCTACGTCAGGGCTTGGCCTTGAACCCCTTGCTCTCTGGGGGTTTGGAGCAGGAGCCGGGTCCCCAGCACCACTGCTTCGGCTTGATTCCGGCCTAGCCTCTCCCTTTATGCCTCTCTTCTGTCTAGTCTTAACCACACCCCATTTCCCATTTGTCCTCTCTGTACCCCACCCTCTGGCTTTGGGGTTGGCTCCCAGCGGTCATAAAAGGCCTGCTGGGAGCAGCAGGAAGCCAGCAGAACATCATTTTCTATCCTTGTTCCAGCCCCCACCCTGTTGATCTTGCCTCGACATTGACTCTTGCTCCTCATGTGTTTCTGTCTGGTTTCTACTTCTCCTTCACTCTCTGCTCGTTTAGTTTTTTTTAAAAACGAGAGCAGCGGGGGTGGGCATGGCTGCTGTGTGGAATGGGTGCAGGGAATCCACATAAGAACATAAGCAGGGCCATACTGTGTCAGATCAATGGTCCATCAAGCTCAGCATCCTGTCTCCGACAGTGGCCAATCTCTGTCTCTTGGGAGAAGCACCTGACAGGTCACAATGGCCAATCCCATTCCCTGTTGTTCCAGCCCCCAACAGTAAGAGGTTACGACCCCCAAACCTACTTGGCTAATAGCCATTAATATGGACCTGTCCTCCAAGAACTTATCCAATCCCTTTTTAAAACTAGCTACGCTACCGGCCTTGACCACTCCCCTCTAACAGTAAATTCCACAAGCTAATTGTGTGCCGAGCGGGGGAAAAAAATAATAATACTCTTGTTTGTTTTAAATCTGCTGCCAGTTAATTTCATGGAATGTCCCCTTGTTCAGAGAGGGTAAGTAACCGCTCCCTGTTTTCGTGTAACCCCACCACTCGTCATGATTTTATAAACTTCTATCACACAAAGCACAGAGTACTTCCCACGGGCAGCTCCCCGCACAGCCTTCCTGTCCACAAAGGCAGCCAAGCTGGCCTGCACAGAGCATGTCCGATTTCTCAGGCGTGCTTCGTGCGTGTCCGTGGTGTCACGGCTCCGAGGCCGGAGCCTGGGGAAGGGAGGGAAGGAGGGCAGGGGAAAGGGGGGCGAGGGGATTTAACAAGGAGACCTCTCAGCTGCTCTCCGATACCAGGGAGACGTGGTGCTCAGCATCAGAACCAGGCAGGCTGGCCTTAAGAAAGTATACGACTCATCACTGGGGTCAAGGGATGGGGAACCAGGGAAGGAAAACCAGAGGTAAGGAATAGGGAGATCAAGGTAGGACTCAGGAAGCCAATGGAAGGGAACGGGGAAAGGCCAGAGGTAGGGAACGAGGGAACCAAATGCAGGGAGTAAGGGAACCTGAGGCAAGGAAGGGGACGCCAAGGCCAGGAGTAGGGGGCCAAGGTGGGGATCAAGGGAACCTGAGGCAAGGAAGGGGAAGCCAAGGCCAGGAGTAGGGGGCCAAGGCAGGGATCTAGGGGGGATGCCAGGAAACTGGGGGGCAGCAGGGAATAGGGGCACCAAGATAACAAGGCACCACAGGGCCGGGAAGTCAGGGAGTTGATCCTGGTGACTTCAAGGCCAGGGGGAAGGGCGGCAAGCCTAAAAGGGAGAACCAAAGGGCAGCCCCAATGGGCTGGACAAGACAATAGACAACCAAGGAACAGGATACACTAGGAAGGATTTAGGGCCTGAGGGAAATAAACCAGTACAACGACAAAGACAAGGTGCGAAGAGGAGACACCCTACATGTCCAAAGTGCAACCAGAAGGCGTGGGGGGAAAAGCTGGGCAGGAAAGGCCCCAACACACACAGACTACAAGGGGAATAAGTGTAGGCACATGAGGAGGGGGCAGGGGTTCACGCACTAGAAACACAAAGGGGGGAATACCACATGAGGACTTACCAACACAAAGACACTGACATAGAGAGGGACACAGGCAGGGTGTAAATGGAGGAGGTGCATGCAGAAAGGTGGGCTGAGCTAGAATCAAGAGGGATGACTCAAAGCTCCGCACCTGGCACAGCCCTCAATACTGTAGAGGGCCAATCGGGCCAGGGCAGTTGGGACCACACCCTGTTCCAGGTGTAAACGAGGTACAAAGTGTGAGGAACAAGGGAAACTACTAGGTAGGGGAGAACGCTGTCCTTCCCAGCCAGCTACCAGTGGCACAGGCGGCAGCGAGTGCTCCAGCCAAGCCCCAAGGCTGGGGGTTCGAGACCCGGCCTTGACACGTGGGTGGCCAGTGCGTGGATCACGGGAGTGCACTCTCCCTGCACTGATTCAAACAAGTGGTTTGCCACGTGGAGGAGGAGGGGGTGGTGCATGCGTGGAGGTGTCTTGTTTAAGAACACTTGTAGTCTTTGGTCTTGTTTACATTGTAGGTTCTTGGTTTCACTCTCCTCTCTTGTATTCTTACTTTGCTCTTCTCACTCCCTGTGCAACAGGATGTCGAGTCAGAGTGTCACAAGGCTGAAAGGGACCTCAAGGGTCAGCTAGACAAGCCCCAGGACCTGCCACACTATGGGTGTAAACAAATGAGATGTTCTCCTGCTGAAGTCCAGGTTCAGTCCATGCAGCCCCAACTCACAATGTCTTGTGTGTCCAGCTTAATAAATGGGCAGCCCCCGGCCCGTAGCGCCAGTGAGAGCAGAAAGAGGGGCAGGAAGCGGTTGCTCCTCTGATGCTCTAGAATTTCTACCCACAACTCTGTGGTGCTGGAGGACCTGCGTGCTGCACGCAGCCTAACAGAGGGGACGCAGACACAAACACACAGTAGCCCACGTTTGCCAGCATTTGGCCGCACAGGCAGCTCCGCATTCTCCAAGACCCCTGCCATGAGTGGGGGCTGCGGGTCCAGTGGGTGGTGGCTCTGTGTTGGCTGACTGGGGGCAAACACCTAAGAAATGGACGGGTGGATGCTCACGTGGCATGGGCTAACATCTCCTTTGTTAACACCCAAAGCAATTGAAGTACCAAATACCCAAAGTAAAGGATGCTTAAGCGAAGGGAAGAACCATTTTGTCAATTTTACAAAAAGAAGAGTTACAAATCCAGCCTCCTAATTTGCTTTGTACTAGCGAATTCAAGTAGGTCAATATTTACAAAAAGAAGTTGTTTTACTAAAATATTTGTTTCATCTCTACAGTAGAATCTGCTTAAGTCGAATTTCTCTGGCTGTTAAAGTTTAAGGAAATGGACTGTAAGGAAATGGATCTGCAGACAGAGAAAACTGGTGATCAGATCAAGTTAGCACCATTTCTCCTTCTCCAGTCCCCTTCGCACCCCTCAGAAAAAATAAGAGCCAGAACAGACAGCAGGGAAGAACTGTGTATGTGTGTAATCCTGTTAATCCTAACTCTGGTAGTTTTGGGTGGGCTGGAGGCAGGGAAACCTGGTGCTCACTCCCACTTACAGCTTGCTTGAGATGCTCAGTCAGAACTGCTAGATTTCACTCACTCACCCACCGAGCTCCAGCCCAGCAGGTCTTTGGCTGCCCTACCCACCCCCAATAAAGCAGCTGCCCCTACACCCACTTACGCATGTTATCTCCATTCCAAGTCTCTCCTGGATTTTTACAAGAGAGATCAAGGGGGAAAAAAGAAATCAGGGTTTGCCATTTCTATCCCATAGGAATTTTCTGATGGATGAGGAAAGTTTGAGAAAGATGCTGATGTTTTCCCCATAGGAATCTTAAGGGGCATCTACTCCAAGTGGGTTCTCAGATGCTTAAGAAGGGCTGGGCCGAGAGTGAATTCCCTCCTTCACTGAACACATCCATAGGATTTCTCCCATGTGGATTCTCTGAGGAGTCACAAGGTTTGAGTGCCAACAAACCTTGCCCACAATCCAGGCATTTGTAGGGGGTTTTCTCCCATGTGGATTCTCTGGTGTGCAAGGAGGTCCAAACTGGTCCGGAACAACTTCCCACAGTCCACACACTCCTAGGGCTTCTCTCCCATGCAGATGCTCTGATGGATGAAGAGGATGGAGTCCTGGCTGAAGCTTTTCCTGCATGTGTCTCACTAATAGGGTGTTTCACCCATATGGATATTCAAGTGTGTAATAAGGGAGAAGTGAAGCCTTTTCCTGTAGTTGGGGCATTTGTAGGGTTTCTCTCCTGTGTGAGTTCTCCGATGAGCGGTGAGATTTGCGCTTTGACTGAAGCTTTTCCCACAGTCGGAGCATTTGTAGGGTTTCTCTCCTGTGTGAGTTCTCCGATGAGCGGTGAGATTTGCGCTTTGACTGAAGCTTTTCCCACAGTCGGAGCATTTGTAGGGTTTCTCTCCTGTGTGGGTTCTCTGATGCGACACCAGGTGGGACATCCGACTAAATTTTTTCTCACAGTCGGAGCATTTGTAGGGTTTCTCTCCTGTATGGGTTCTCTGGTGCCTGATGAGGACTGAGCTCCTCTGGAATAATTGCCCACAATCCATGCACTCATAAGGTTTCTCCCCCGTGTGGGTTCTCTGGTGCATGAAGAGACTAAATTTCTGAGTGAAGCTTTTCCCGCACTCATCACATTTATAGTGTTTCTCTCCAGTGTGGATTCGCTGGTGGTTCAAGAGGCCAGATTTCCAGGTGAAGCTTTTTCCACACTCCCCACACTTATAGGCTTTGTCACCCGTGTGGATATTCTTGTGTTTAACAAGGTCAGAGCTTACACTGAAGCCTTTCCCACACTCATCACATTTATAGGGCTTTTCTCCAGTATGTGTTCTCTGATGAGCTGTGAGATTTGACCTCTGACTGAAGCCTTTCCCACAGTCAGAGCATTTGTAGGGTCTCTCTCCTGTGTGGGTTCTCTGATGGGACACCAGACGGGACATCCGATTAAATCTTTTCCCACAGTCAGAGCACTTGTAGGGTCTCTCTCCTGTATGGGTTCTCTGGTGTCTGATGAGGACCGAGCTCCTCTGGAATGACTGTCCACAATCCATGCACTGATAGGGTTTCTCCCCCGTGTGGATTCTCTGGTGCTTGAGGAGGCTGGATTTCTCAACGAAGCTTTTCCCGCACTCATCACATTTATAGCGTCTCTCCCCTGTGTGGATTTGCTGGTGGTTCCAGAGGCCGGACTTCCAGGTGAAGCTTTTTCCACACTTCCCACATTTATAGGGTCTCTCACCTGAGTGGACATTCTTGTGTTTAACAAGGTCAGAGTTGACATTGAATCCTTTCCCACACTCATCACATTTATAGGGCTTTTCCCCAGTGTGAGTTCTCTGATGGACTGTGAGACTGGATTGTGAGATAGAACTTTTCCTGCAGTCAGAGCATTTATAGGTTCCCTTTCCTGTGTGAATTCTCTGGTGGAGAAGGAGGCTTGAGCTGTAGCTCCTGCCACAGTCCCCACAGATGTACGGATTCTCTCCAGCAGGAAGCTCCTGGCCGAAAGCAGCTTTCAGCTTCTGGACATCTCCCTCCTCTCCCCTCAGCTGGCCTGTACCCTTCAATTCCTTTGCTTGGTTACCCAACTGGCTCTCATCCAGTGATCCCCATTCAGGACTCTGGGAAAGATCCTTTTCAGATCCTCCTGGGAATGTGCTTGTCGATTCTGCTGTCTCAGAACCTCGCAGCTGAGTGTCCTCCTCCTCATTCTCCCTCATTGTCCCAGCACCTGCTGGGATAGAGAGAATATCCAGATAAGAGTTACAGGTTCCAGAGTCTGCGCTGGCTGCTAATAGCTTTCCGGGCACAATTCAAGGTGCTGATTTTAACCTATGAAGCCCTAAAAGGCTTGAACCACCTCTTCCCCTGTGTCTCGTCATGGTCTCGGAGGTTGGCTGGGGGCATCCTCTTGCGAGTTCCAACTGCCCATGTTGCTATGAGGGCCCACAATGGGGCGTGCTCGGTTGCTGCCCCACAATTATGGAACTCCCTCCCCTTGGAGGTATGCCTAAGCCTGTTCATCTTCCGAAGGAGACGCAAGACCTTTTTGTTTGGTCAGGCATTTGGCAGGCAGGGATAGGATTGGGTAGAGGGCTTTGGGAAAGAGGATTGGTGGATGGCAAGTGAAGATAAAGGGTGGGTGGGATGATGGGGTTTTAAGAGATTTTAATGCATTTTACATTTTTGATTTTGTAATCTGTGCTGGGGGTGGGGTAAAAATATAATTAATTAATTTAAAATATAATTAATTAATTAATTAATTATATTTTAAATTAATTAATTATATTTTTACCCCACCCCCAGCACAGATTACAAAATCAAAAATGTAAATTAATTAATTAATTAATTAATTAATTGTGGCTGGGATGAGGGAGGGAAGGGAGAAAGAATCCAGACTAGAGTCACTATCTGTGGATGAGAAGTGGAAGTCTAGACTCGAGTCACTGCCTGTGTAGATATGAAGAGACCTACCCCACTGGTGTGCCCCAGGCTCCCCTACTCGATGCCAGGGCACTTATATGGGAGGGGGCAGTCATTCTCATGCAGGTTCTGGGGACTCAAGGGGCTGAGCCGCACCCAGAATCAAAAGCATCAGGGAAGAGTCCTTAATAGAAACCCCCAGAAGTATAGTGAGGGCATCTAATACCCAGAGGGGAAGGAGCCCACTTACCCAGCAAGGTCATAGTCTGCTCCCTCTCCTGCAGGGCATCTCCATAGGGAGCTCCTCCCACTTCGAGGGAGCACACAGCCACCTCCTCACTGATCTTCAGTTCCTGGAACAAGAAGCACCCATAATCAATTCCCCATGGGACGAGTCCCCAGACACAGCCCTCCCTCCCCAGTCTGCCTGTTAAAGGGATTTTAATGTATTCTATTGTATTTTACATTTTTGATATTGCAAACTGCCCTGAGCCTTTAAGAAAAGGGCAGGGTAAAAATTTAAACGAATAAATACTCAGTTCCTTGCTGCTGCACCCTGTTCCTCCCCTCTCATTCTACCCATTTCACTCACTCTTCCTAGTGCCTTTCTCCTTACGCCATGCCCTCTTGCCCCTCCACTCCCAAAGATGCAGCTCCATTTTATTCTTTCAAACCCATCTTTCGCAGCCACTGAATGGGATCTGTGAATGACAATAGGATGCGTTTCCAGATTGGCACTGCTGCTGCCTCCATTTCCCCTAATGGGCATTCCAGGTTATTCATTTCAATATGAGTAAATTTTATGTTGTACTTGAATTTGTATTAATCCTGAGAAACTTAAATGTTTTTACATTGGATCATGGCATTGTGCCAGTATCCTAATAATATTTGACTGACAGACATATGTACCTTATTTTAAATACTTAGTAAAGATATATATAGCACTGTCCTCAGTTTCAGTGTTGCCCCCAACCTGCAGAGGAAGAGGATTGGGGCTGAAAGACCAAGACAAAGTGTGGGGGCATGGAGCCTAAATTGTATGCGAGCACAATATGCGAGACTGTACAACATTTTTAGGGCTTACTTGGTGCGCAAGTTAAGGCACAAGTCTTAATTTACAGTTTCCATGCTTTTTGAAGTGAATTTGTAAGGGCATTAACGTCTCTCTTAAGTCAAAGGCTTTTTGGAGTATATAATAAACTCGGAACCAATTCCCCTCAGCACAGGCCAAAGTTACTTCACTCCCATGCAGGTCTGTTCCCAGATGGCACTCCCCAGTCTAGAAACAACGCTCCCACTAATTATTTAGATCTATATCCCACCCTTTCCCTGAGGTTCAGGATGGGTTTTAACATATACAAAAGTATAAATATACAGACATAAAACCATTTATATATTTTATTATCTCAGTGGCTGAGATAGGGAAGAAACTATATTATATATAAAATATAAAAATATTTATATTTATATAAAATATACAGACCTAGAACTATAGTCCCAGCCTCTTCCCCCCCCCACCACCACTTTATCCTAACCTGCCAAACACTAGGGATAGGCATTAAGGAGTCAGATTAATCTATAACTACCCAGAACATGCAGTTATGGATTAATCCGTAAAAGGTCACACCATTATCGATTGAGATTATCGATCCATGTTTACATTTTTTTTTTAAATTATAATTTCTTTTTTTAATGGCCCAGCCGCCATTTTACAATTTTTTAAAAACAATTTTTTTAATGGATTAAATACAAATCCATAATCCAAATCCATAATTAAATCTGAAAATTACAGATCAAAATACATATCAGATCTGAATCTATAATTTCATTTGAATGCCCATCCCTACCAAACACCTGGCCATACAAGAAGTCTTGTATTTCCTCTGAAAAATGCTAAGACTCGGGCTTTAGCGAACCTTTTCCCCTCACAGGAGTTACGTTGAAAATTAGTATAAGCTCAGAGGACCACATAGAGTTGGGTCTGGGGGTGCACTCATGAAGAGGAGGGTCCAGACCATAGAGTCATGCCATGGGTCTGTCCTCTGGTCTTGGGTGCATGGCTCTTATCTCTGCCATGCACCCAATCCCTGCAGCGATTGTGGGGTAGGAACTAGATCCAGAGGACACACAAAAACCTGCCATGAGTCTGAGGTTCTCTATCCCTCCTCTAGGGAAAAGGAGTTCCACAAGTGTGGAGCCGTCACTGAGAACGCTTCTCAGTGCACTCTTGATGAAGGAACTTGACGCACCAATGGGAAATACAAGAGGGCACTGGCAGCTGACCTTGGGGGCTGTGATGGAACATAGGGAATGAGATGGTTTTTCAGATCTGTGACTTTATGGGTCAAACACAGCACCTTTAGCTGTATCCCAAATACTATTGAGAGCCAGTGCCGACTCTGAAGCACCAGCGTAACGTGATCTCGGCAACCTGCCCCAAACAGAAGGTGGGTTGGCGCATTCTGCACCAGCCGAAGCTTCTTTACAATCATTAAGGACAGCCCCATGTAGAGTCTAACCTCAAGGTTATGAAGGCATGGATGATGGTGGCCAGGTCCAGCTCGGATAGAAAGGGTCACCGCCTTCTCACCAGATAGAGCTGGTGAAGTGTTTCTAGCCAACACAGCCACCTGATGATCCACATACAGCACTGGATCCAAGGCTATGAACATGAATGACAAAAGAAGGCCAACTCCCATCTATGACAGGTGTCCCATTGCCTCCCTTATTTTCAACATTTGGATCTGGCTACACCAGCGATGGGCCTGCCCTTGAGACACCAAAACATCTCAATGCACCCCTACCCCAACGCACAAGCCCTCCTCACAAGGAACGCTCGCCTTACCTGAGCCAGCACCGCCGCAGCCATTTCCTGTCCTTCAGGACAATGGGACATTCTGGAACCAGAGAGGGACTTTATTCTGCAGCCTGTGGGAGCAAGAAGGGCCAGGGAGAGGGGTGGTCATGGTGGAGGAGTCTAGTCTCTTATGTTGAGGGGTTTAAGGGTGGCAACAGTATACACACACGACAAGCAAGGTAGACACCACCCCCTCAGGTCACTAGGCTTTTATTGCTTAGGGTGGATCCAAATCTGTCCCTGTCCAGGAGAACCAGCACCACAGAGCTGCTTAGCTAACCAGGGTGGCTCTGAAGCACTGCACAAACCAAGAGTCTCTTATACAGCACAGGATAGCTTCAGGCACTGGGAAGGGTGAACAAAGGAGGGGGCGAGTCAAGATGTTCATTCAATAATACCTCCTAGGGTGAATAGGCTCTGCATCTACAGGATCAGTAAACAAGGAGTGCTCAAGCCAGGCAGGTGTCCCATGGCCACTAGATTTGATTAGGGAGGCACCCTTTCAGGCTCATGCAAGGACATTGGCCATCTGTCCTTACAAGGCCTTTGCTGATTGTATCCATATATGGAGCTGTAGACTGCCCTGGATAGGCCTGGGCATGTCAGAACATGCCAACAATGAGAAGGGAACGTTATTAAATTTCAATATCCCATTTCCCTCAGGCTTTTCTCCAATGGGTTACTAAAGGTCAAGGGCGTCCATTCAATAAAGGATCCCCCATGGACCCCTATTTGCAAGCCCTTAGTCTACCCCCACCCCTGCCAGAAGCTCCATACTCTGCCCTCCTGGGAAACCATGTTGTAGTCCCTTTATCACAGTGCAGCTATAGCCCCTTCCCCTACACCCAATCCCCAGGTTTCCAGGAGAGGGGTGCAGGAAAGGAGCTGTTTTGGCAGATCTCTCAAGGGGAGGGGGGGGCAATTTATGTGTCTTTCCCAGAGAAAAGGATCTGGCTTTACTGTGCCAGGAAAGTCTCTCTGCCCAGCGGGGGGAGGCAGGGGATGGAGCTAGGCAGGGAGCCTGGCACCTCTCCCTCCCCCTCTGCCTCTGCCTCTGCCTGGGGGTGGTGGTGGGGGAGACTTGGTCCCTGCTTCTCTCTCAGTCCCTCCCCTCCCGAGTCACTGGCTGCAGAGCCCCGGGGCTGCCCCAGCCTGAGCCCGTCCCCACCTGGGCTGGGCGCAGGGAGCTGGGATCAGGGTCTCTCTCCCCGCACAGACCCCACTGCCCGCTCGGGGGAGCAGCAGCGGCTCAGCCCGGATCCCAAAGGAGGCAGCTGATCGGGGCGCGCAGGAAGCTCCTGGCTCCACGAGGCTCCGGCACAAGCTGCTCGTCGCTGCCTCCCGGCCGGGGAGTTTCAGGGACTGAGTCGCTCCCCAGCGGCCACCCCTCCTTCTCCAGCTGGCGTCGGGCGGAAGAGGGAGCCCAGCCAATGGGGGGGCAGCGCCGGGGCCTCCAGCCGCGCATTCCGAGCAGGACGCTGCGCTGGTTGGGCCGGTTCAACCTGAGGCTGCGGGGCGGGGCCAATGGGAGGAGGCGCCTCGTTGCTCCCCAGCCCCGCCCCCTCGGGCTGCTTGCAGCGTCTGTCTCCCCCCCCGCCCTTGCGTGCTGGGGGGGTGGGGGGGCTGACCCCAAGGAATAGTAAAGGCTCCAGCACAATTTGCCAAGTGGTGCGCTGCATTCTAATTATTATTATACGCATTTATATAGCGCCATTTATACGCATTTATAAAGTACCTGGCACTTTACAGAGAATAAGATAGGTCCCTGGCTGAGAGCTTACAATCTAAAGACAGGGTGAGGGGAGACAGGGAAGGGGGAACAGAGGGAGAGACAAGGGATGCGACATTCATGAGGATGCAAGAGCTCAGGTACACGTTCTTGGCTTGGTTGCAGAGAATTGGGAATTTGCAGAGAACAGGTGGGGGATAATCCTGGGTGGGGATGGTTAGCAGGAGTTAGGAAGGGCGGAGTGGAAGAGGTGGGTTTTGAGGAGGGACATGAAGGTATGAAGGGAGGGGGCAACGTGGACGAGGGCAGGGAGGGAGTTCCAGGTGTGCAGGGCAGCAAGGGAGAAGGGACGAAGGCGGTTCGGGGAGCAGGGGAGGCGTGAGAGGGTGAGGGAGGGGATGGAAGAGGAGCGAAGGGCTCGAACAGGGGTTTGGAGGGAGATCAGGGCAGAGAGGTAGGAGGGAGCAAGGTTATGAAGGGCTTTGTAGGTGAAGATGAGGAGCTTGTGCACAATACGCTCAGGAAGGGGGAGCCAGTGAAGGGAGGAGAGGCTGCACATGGTCAAAGCGACAGGCTAGGTGGATGATCCTGGCAGCAGAGTTTTGAACAGAGATCAGGGAAGAAAGGGGAGAGCGGGGAAGGCCAGCAAGGAGGAGGTTACAGTAGTCGAGGCATGAGATGACTAGGGCATGTAGAGTTTTGGCAGAGGAGACAGACAGAAAAGGGCGGATCTTAGCAATGTTGTGGAGGGAGAAGCGGCAGGATTTGGCCACGCAGTCAATGTAGGGTTTGAAGGTGAGGTGTGAGTCGAAGATGAAGCCCAAGCTACGGGCTTGGGAGGATGGAGACCACATCAATGGCAATTGACATGGAGGAGGGAGAGGAAGGATTGGGAGGGAAGTTTTCACTATGTTCAGTTTGAGTTTATGTTGAGACATCCAGGCGGAGATATCGGAGACAGTTGGTGAGATGAGCTTGATAATTAAATTAGCCAGATAATTAAAACATAACATGGGAATCTCAGCTTCTCTCAGTGAGAGGAGTCAATAATCACAAATTTAGCATTTGATTTTTTAAAAGCAATTAATTGGCCCACCCATGGGAAAGTGATGGCTTTATTAATTTTGTTCAGTTATACTGGATGCAGGAATGTAAAGAATTTGGTTTTGTATCTTATAGTAGAGTGTACTTTGCATTTTGTATAACAAAGGGGCCATTTTATACAGTAAAATCAAAAGTAGTATTTTCTCCTTCTTTGTTCTGCCCTGCACATTTACTGCAGTTTGGAGTTTTTCTTGTGTCTTTCTCTACCTCTGCTAGTTCCCGGACACCACTCTCTACCCAGTGGTAACTGCATGTGTTTGCTAGGATCAATGTCATTTGTGTTATTTAAAATATTATTTAAATTTATATTCCACCCTCTCCTGGGGGCTCAGGGCAGCTCACAAATAATAAAAATATTAAAACCAATACAAAAAAGCCCTAACCCTCCCCCCAACCTACTACTACTACTTACTATTTCTATAGTCCCACAAGCCTCCAATCCCACCTCCTCACCCCATACCCAACCCCTGAAACCACCCCAATTCCCTATCTCCACCCGCCAAATGCCTTTTGAAACAAAACAAAATCAGGCCAGGGCTCAAAGGAACCTCTGGGGTATGGTCGAGGGAGTTCCAAAGCAACGGGGCAGCAACTGAGAACACCTCCCTGCGAGGCCTTGTTGTATGAACAAGGGTAACAGATGGTATCCACAGGGTGGCTTCTCCGCTGACTGCAGGGGCTGCAATGGGGCATGGAAGGAGTCGGACAGGCGGTCTTTCAGATACGTGGGGCCCAGACCATATAGGGCATTAAAAGTCAAAACGAACACCTTGAATTGTATCCAGAAAGCTATAGGAAGTGGCAGAGCAGGCTATGGAGCACCGGTGTAATGTGGCCGCCCCCAAAAGGAGCTGAGCCGCTTGCATTCTGCTCCAACTGCAACTTCCAACCAGTTATCAAGGGCAGCCCCATGTAGAGCACATTGCAGTAACTTCACCTCAACGTGATGAAAGCACAGATGACAGTGGCCAGATCCGAATCAAAAAGAAAAGGCTGCAGCCTCCTCACCCGATGGAGATGGTGAAAAGCACTCCCATCTCCTGGCCACTGCTGCCACAACCCGAGAATCCAAGGCTGCGAATGTGATTGACCAGAGGGGGGCCAGACTCCATCAATAACAGGAGTCCCAATCGCCTCCAGGTCACAAGGCCGGCCAACCATCATCACCAGTCTTGACTGGATTCAGTCAGTTATGGGGTCAGCTAGAGCGGAGGTTCCCAAACTGTGGGGCAGGATCACACGTGGGGCTGTGTCACCTGCAGAGGAGGCCATGTTCCCAATTGTGAATCATAGAAGGAAGCCTCAAGGGGCATCTGGTCCAACCCTCTGCTTGGGGAGGTTCCGGACAGATGGTTGATAGAACTGTAGAATGAGTTTCAGTAGACTGACTGTCTTTGCTGCTGTCTGGAGTCAGAGGAATATATGCAAATCTCAGTGGGGTCACACAAGTAAAATATTGGGAACAGGGCCGGCCCCAGGGTTTGTGAGGCCATGTGCAGTCTTGGCGCGGGGCCCAATTTGCATAATTAGGCCCCACCTAATTATGCAAATGTGCACATTTACATAAAATTTAGTCCCTCTGGACAGGATGGATTCTCCACTCCTCTGAGCAGCCATGGAGAAGCATGGCCTCCCCCTGCTTCTCCCCCTCCCTGGCTTGTCACTGCTTCGCTGCTTTATCTGGTGCTTTGCTGAGCGGCCATAGACAAGCAGGGCCTCCCAATGCCCACCCCCCCTTCCCCAGCCGAGCATCTACGACCACTCCCCAGGAGTGGTTCCACTGCAGGGGCAGCCGGGCGGGCAGTGAGGCAGGCACAGAGAGACTGACTTTGTCCACCGCCTTTATTTATTTATTCACATTTATTGGCCGCCCCCTCATGCCCATGGCATCTCGGGGCGGCTCACAACACTAAAACAACTTACTGGAGGAGGGGGTAAGCTTAGTCAGTCTGGCCTCCAGGGCCTGTTGCTTCTCGCTGCCGGTACCACCTGTGCCTTGTGCACACATGCGGTGCGACTGGTCCAGAGGTGCTGCTATAAAACACACAAGGCACCCAAAATGCAGTTAGCCTATTAAGCACATTATGCCATGAAAAGAGACATATATATAACCAGTTCAGTTGTTCCCCCATAACCAGTTCATTTGCACCCCCGCCCCCCATATAATCAATTAATGCTGCCTCCCACCCATAACCATTTAATTTGTGCCTCTGGGGCAGCGTGAATTGATTATATGGGGTGCAAATGAACTGGTTATGGGGTGCGGGTTTAAAGACAGTATTCCTGTTAGCAATAACTTCATTAAGAGTTAGTGAAATAGCAGCCATAATAATCTCAGAACCATATTTGCAGATTTATCAAGACAGAATAGATATTGCTTTACATCCTAAATTCCTACCTAAGATAGTATAAGTAAGACAGTTGTGAGAATGTGGCCCTTTTTACACGGGCCTCTCCCACCCATGAATGCACAGATTTCTGTGTGTTCATGGGTGGGGGAGCCTCATGTGAAAGACGCGGCATGTGCCCGTGGTGAATGGGGGTGCGTGCACCTGCCTAACACGCATCCCTACTCACCTCCCCACACGGAGCAACTGGGGGAAATGGCGGTTACCCCGTGGGTATGGATGAGCAGGGATGTGAGTGGGGATGCGTGTGCGGTTGTGTGCATGCCCTGCTCATGGACCCCCCACCCCGAGGAGCCATATAAAAATGGCCTGTGAGGAGCCACTTGAACAGAAGGTTGCTGCCTTGTAAACAAGGTTCTTTGAGATGGCTCCGCACATTCTCACAACACCCACCTTTCCAGCCCCACATGGAATTTTCTTATATTCCTAGAAATGGTTGGAAGGAACTATTATTGAGACCATCATGCGGTCTATTATTTTAATAGGGTGAGCATGCAGAACGCAGTTGTGAGAACGTTAGGCACCATCTTGAAGAACCTTCTTTACAAGGTAACAACCTTCTGATCACGCACATGGGGAGGAGCTGTTTGTAAACAAACAGCTTTATCTCCCAGTCCGATCAGCCTACTAGCAGGCAGAGGCAGGTGAGGGATGGGAACCAGAGCCAGGGAGGGGAGGCAGAAGAACTTATTGGTGGAGAAGCTGGCTGCAGCCTGCCGCCCAGCCAGGCACGCGCGGGGCCCCAGTTGGCTGAAGGGCCATGTGCGGCTGCACATGTGGCGCATGCCTGCCCCCCCCCCGAACCTGGTTGCCATGGAAACCAAGCTGTCTGGAGCAAAGCAGTTTACCAGGATAATTTTTTACACACAATTTCTGGGAGAAGTTCTACGCAGAAGTCCAAAGAGCCATATGTTTAAGATCTGGGTGAGTGATTTAGACACACAGAAAGTTCAGGATGTAACAGCAAACATGCAGGAGAAATGCGTGTGTAAAAACACCCACTGTCCCAGCTCCTATTCTATCTTAGTGAGAGCTACAGCCTTTACCACAGGGCAACTGCCCCAGGCCTCGCTATTTTCTCTCACTATAGGGGCCCTGTAGTGGTCCCCATTTTCACCAGGGCAGGGTATGAGGCCCTCGCACCCTCCTACTGGGGATCCAAACACATCCAGCCCCATGGAGAGTGCCCCTGAGGGGGCAGGGTCATAAAGAAGAGGCTAGGTCTGCAGCAGCCTTGCGTTTTATTTTCACCCTGGGGCCCACAAATTCTAAGGCTGGCCCTGCTGGGGTGTGCATGTGGGGGGTCAAGTTTCAAAATTAACCACAGCTAACAAGTATTTTTGGCAGTTCTACATGCCTCCCTCGTGGGCCAGGGATGGCTCCATCATTGAGGGCTATGGGGCGGTGCTCCTCCGAGCGACCTGAGCCCTTCTGCCACTGATATTGCCACGACTGAGGCTGCACACTGCTGTGCTGCTATTGTGACTCCTGCTATTGTCGCCATGACTCCCCCAGTGCAATGTGCCCATGTGCAGCCAGGGGAAAGCGCTACTGTGCATGCACTAATCACACTGGACACTGTGATCTGGGCATGCCCTTTGCTATTCTGGAAGTGCGTGCACAGATCACAAAGGCAGTGCTATTGCTGCGCGCATACGTGCCAGACCGCCATTTTGTTTGGGGTGGTGGTAGGCTCAGGGGATGTGGCTGAAGCACATGAGCAGGGCATGTTGGAGGGGCAGGGCCAGCCAAGCTGATGGAGGAAGAGTGGAGAGAGCACCGTCAAAGCATGTGACTTAGGCTGATCCAGCTTTCATCTGCACTATACAGGTGTATTGGAGGTTAAGGGTGGGGATAAAGGAGGGGTCAGGACTCCCAACATCGATTCAACAAAGGAATCTAATGAATAATGGCATTTTTAGGGCACTAGGACCCACTGCCCTAGCCAATCAGTTGAACAAAAAAAGTGCAATGGTACCTTTTGTGAGTTTCTCCTGCATTACGTAACACAGATGGGCCAGGTCCAAATTCATGTTCAAAAATTCTAAAGAACCCCTGCCACATAGTTCAGCCAACAGACAAATAACCAAAGAATAAACTACCAAATAAGCAACTGAACAAAGAATCAAATTAGCCAAAGACACTCAAGATAGCATTAACCTGTCTTTAATTAGTGACTGCACAATGCCAGGTACATTGCTTGAACTATATAAATAATATATACTACTACTAATCAGTGATGAGGGTTTTCCGAAAAAAAATTAATCGGAAAATTCCCCCCAAATCTATTGAGATCTGATTTCACATGTTGAATTTATATTAAGCAAAACTCAAAAAGTACACCATGCTTATTTTATGTGCTGGATAAATCTCTCAAGTTTTTCCAATGCCCAAAAGTAGTTGAACAGAAATATTTAATTAGGGGCAGAATCAATGAAGCGCACTTCATGCGGTTTAAAATAAATGTTATATTCAAACAAATTCAAAGCTTTGCTTAGAAATTATTATTATTGGAATTATTTGTAAATATTTCAAGACATGACAACTTAATAGCATACTTCCCCTACACTGGCCCCAATCCTATTCCCTGCAGAGCGGTATGTACGGGGTTTCCACAGGGCTCAATGACACCCCTCCCCCCGTGGGGCTTTGCACGGTTTGCGTGGGGCTGTGTGCGTGTACTGTTCTGCACGGGCTATGCAGACAATAGGATCGGGGCCACTGTTTAAGTTAAGGCACCAAAAACCATTAACGTATTAATTTGGAGGCATTACCAACACAGCATGCCCAAAGATCTGTGCATGGGTTTAACTTCTCACTGGGCACCTTCAGTTTTACTGACACTGTCTGTAGAAGTGCTCACACTCCTTGTAAGTTCCAGTTCGGATTGAGACAAATCCGTTTCAGAAACTGCTTGAGCCACGTTCTCTTTCACTAATAAATACATACACACACAAACCTATATGTGGGTGCGCGCAAGTGTGTATATAAAAAAAAAAAGTTGACGACAACTTTGAAACTTTCTGATTTGACTGGTATTGGTATCCATTTGTTACATTACTAATTCATTGTATGAAAATAATACATTTTTAGAACCAGAAAATTTTCCAGAAAAAAGTATAGTGGAAATTTTTTCCATTATGGAAGATTTCCTGCCCCACATCACTGCTACGAATAATAATGAAAAAAATAATCAGGAAATGAAGCAAAAACAGGTACAAATTTCATAAATCGTTTTTAATCCAATCTCTGAATTTGATTTGCAATAGTGAATTCAAATGGGTCACATTCAATGAACCATTTGTTTTGTTTGGAAGCCTATTTCAGCTCTGTTTATTTCCCCTTTTTGGACATATAAATAGGGTGACTGAGGGGAGCACATTAAAGGCAAGTGTGAGCACAAAGATGGGCTGTGCTTTTGTTGGCAGGAAATTTGGGGGTCTCCAGCCCAGCAGGTCTTTGCCACTTTACTCCACCCCAATGAACAAGCTGCTCCTTTGTCCCATCCCCGCCCCCCCCTCCTCCTGACATGTTAGCTCCATTCCAAGCCCCTTCTGGATCTTCAAGACAAGAAGAAGGTGGAATTGGGGCTCTCCGTTTCTATCCACACATGATTTTCTGATCAATGAGGAAGTCTGAAAAGTAGATGAGGCTTTTCCCAAAGATGGGACACTTCTAGGTCACCTACTCTTGGTGGGTCCTCAGGTGCTTATGGAGGTCTGAGCTGACAGTGAAGTCTTTAGAACACATTCATAGGATTTCTCTCCTGTGTGGAGTCTCTGATGGGTAATGAGGTTTGAGCGCCGGCTGAAGTCTTTCCCACAATCCATGCATTTGTAGGGTTTCTCTCCTGTGTGGGTTCTCTGGTGCATGATGAGGTCAGAGCTGTTCCGGAACCATTTCCCACAATCTATGCACTTGTAGGGCTTTTCTCCTGTGTGGACTCTTTGGTGGATGAAGAGGCTGGCATTCCGGCTGAACCTTTTCCCACACTCATCACATTTATAGGGTCTCTCTCCTGTGTGGATTTTCTGGTGTTTAATAAGGTAGGAGCTGACACTGAAGCTTTTCCCGCAGTCAGGGCACTGGTAGGGCTTGTCCCCCGTGTGAGTACTCTGATGGGATACGAGATTTGAGCTCTGATTGAAGCCTTTCCCACAGTCAGGGCATTTGTAGGGCTTGTCCCCAGTATGAGTTCTCTGATGGGATATGAGATTTGAGCTCTGATTAAAGCCTTTCCCACAGTTGGGGCATTTGTAGGGTTTCTCTCCTGTGTGAAGTCTCTGATGGGTCATTAGGTGGCACATCCTACCAAAGCTTTTCCCACAGTCAGAGCATTTGTAAGGTTTCTCTCCCGTGTGGGTTCTCCGGTGTACAATGAGGTCTGAGTTGTTCCGGAACCATTTTGCACAGTCCACACACTTGTAGGGCTTCTCTCCTGTGTGGACTATCTTGTGCATAAAAAGGCCAGACCTCTGGCTGAAGCTTTTCCCGCACTCCTCACATGTATAGGGCCTCTCTCCCGTGTGGATTCTCTGGTGGTTGAAGAGGATGGAGCTATGGCTGAACATTTTCCCACATTCCTCACATTTATAGGGCCTCTCCCCCGTGTGGAGTTTCTGGTGTTGAATCAGGTAGGCGCTCATACTGAAGCTTTTCCCACACTCGTCACATTCATAGGGCTTGTTCCTGGTGTGAGTTCTCTGGTGAGAGGTTAGATTCCTGCTCTGACTGAAGCTTTTCCCACACTCGGGGCATTTGAATGGTTTCTTTCCCGTGTGGGTTCTCTGGTGGATAAGGAGATCTGAGCTGTGGCTGAAGCTCCTGCCACAGTCACTGCAGACATTTGGTCTCTCTTCAGTGGGGAGTTTCTGGGAGAAAATTGCTTCTGGCTGTTGGACCCCTCCTCCTCCTCTCAGCTGACTTGTACCCTGCAATTCCCTTGCTTGGTTTCCCCGCTGACTCTTGTCCAGTTCTCTCCACTCACGGCTCTGGGAAACATTCTCTTTTGACCCTCCCAGGAACGTGCTTGTCAGTTCTGCAGTCTCAGCTCCTCCCTGCTGAGCATTCTCGTCCTCATTCTCACTCATCCTCCTGGCATCTGCTGGGACAGAGAATCCAAACAGGAGTCATTGGGTGAAATTGGTCCAGGCAGCCCCATCTCACAAGTTTACTAGGCTGGACCATGCTAAACAGGCAGCCCCCTGCATGTAGCTGTTGTGCATCTGTGCAGCCCTCATGTGCAGGTTTAGCACGACAAACCTTTTACCCAGGTAGGCGTTCTTCCCTACCGCTCACCAACCCCCCTTTCCCTCTCTCCCATGACTCTCAGCTGTGACAAGCCATGGGAAGAACCACCTGCCCCAGCTGTCTCTTTCTTCTGGATAAGCGCTCCAGGACATCCCAGATTTCACACCTTTTTTGTTATCTGTCCCACAGTCTCGGAAAACTGCTGCAGAGTCCCAGACTGGGGAGAGAGGTCAGAGGGAGAGCAATTTGCAAATCATCAGTGGTACAATAAGACTTTGGAATTAAAAAACAAAAATTGGTCACCTACCTCGGTGAATTTGTTTCTATTTTGTCGCACTGTCAGTGCTCCGCACAGGTAGCTCTGAGTATGGCCGACAGGAGGCAGAAGAAAAAAAACTCCTCATGTGCATGCGTGGAGCTGCCCATCCTCAGTCCATAACCAAGCCGAGGACCGTCTCCACCTTCCTGCAGTTCTTATCATTAGTGTATGAACCCCCCGCTCCGGGGATCTTATGTGACATAACTTCAATCCATTACCCTAAGTAACCTAAGATTTAACCACTACGTAACTGGAAATTAACTGAACATCCCTACATGCTCACCCCATCTAGATTAGTGCTGTTTGACAGGGAGGGCCGGAGCACTGACAGTACGACAGAATAGAAACAAATTCATCGAGGTAGGGGACCAATTTTTGTTTCTCCTTCTGTCACCTGTCAGTGCTCCGCACGCGATGTACCCGAGCTCCAAATTATGGGCAGGAGCAAACAGCCCTGGGAACCTCTAGAACTGTCTGCAAGACCCTCCTGCCAAACGCCGCGTCAGCGGACTTGAACAAGTCTAATTTATAATGTTTCACAAACGTATGTAAGGAGAACCAGGTCGCTGCCCTACAAATTTCATCATAAGAGGCCCTAGCCTTAAAGGCATATGACGTGGCTGCGCCTCTAATGAAGCGCACCCAAATTTGTAATGGAGGAACCTTATTCTTTGCCTTATAGGCCTCGACTATGCATTGTTTAACCCATTTTGAGATTAAAGCCTTCCTACCCCCATAGCTAGGTCTGATATTGATGAATAAGGTCGAGGTAGACCTCAAGCCCTGGGTCCTCTTAAGATAAATCTTCAAAGCCCTCCTGACATCCATATCTTTTCCTTGGGATGAGAGGGGCTGGGGCAGAAGGATGGTAAAACTAGTTCCTGAGACCTATGAAAAGTCGAGTTCACCTTGGGAATGAAGGCCTCATCAACCCTGAGGGTAACCAACTGGTCCCCAAATGAGCAGTAATTGTCTTCCATCGATAAAGCCCTCAACTCGGAGACCCTGCAGGCCGAAGTCACTGCCACTAAGAATACCACCTTAAGTGTAAGCATGTACAAGGATACATGTCGGATTGGCTCAAACAGAGCCCTAGTAAGGGCATCTATACTGAGGCTCCATGAGGGGCACCTAGGTGCCACTGGCGGACAGATGTTACGAGCCGCTCGCAGGAACTGCCTTATATGTCTATGAGGGAAAACCCAATTGTGAGAGATTGATTGTAAAACAGAAGCATAGCTGCAGACTGGCGAGCCAGTGTGTTTGGTCTTAACCCTTTTTCCAACCCATCCTGGAGGAACTGTAGGATTATGCGTACCCCTGCTTGAGATGAGTCTATCCCTCTTTCCCCTGCTCACCTGGCAAACGACTTCCAGGTAGAGCTGAAAGCTTTTCTGGTGGCCGGGCGTCTAGCCTGCTGTAAGGTGGCCAGAACCGCCTCAGAATAACCTTGTGCTCTCAGGGCCGCGCGCTCAAGAACCACGCTGTCAGCTTTAGGATAGGTACATTGCTGCATACAAGAGGGCCTTGAGTTAGGAGGTCCTGTCTTAGGGGCATGTGTATCGGACTGGCCTGACTCAACTGCACTAGGTCTGAGAACCAGGGTCTCCTTGGCCACCATGGAGCCATGAAGATCACCTGTGCCTGTTCCCCGACAAGCTTGACTATCGTCCTTAATATGAGTGGAAATGGGGGAAATGCATAGAGTAGACCTCCTGGCCAGTCTTGGTTGAGGGCATCCACCGCTTGTGCTGCTCCGTCCACTGTCCTTGCCATATACTTGTGCAGCTGTCTGTTGCTCCTGCTCGCGAACAGGTCCATTACTGGGTGGCCGAAGCACTTTACCAGGGACTCGAATACTTCCGGGTGCAATTGCCACTTGTGCGGATCCAAGGTCTGATGACTCAGCCAGTCTGCCTGGAGATTCTCTGTCCCCTTGATATGTAGAGCCTTTAATGACTGTAGGTTGTGCTGAGCCCACGTGAAGAGACTCACCGCCTCGCGTTGGAGAGCGAGAGCCCTGGATCCCCCTTGATGGTTGATATATGCCTTCGCAGATATGTTGTCCATGTAGACTAGAACGTGTGCAAATCCGATGAACTGGATCAGCTGTTGAAGAAGGGCCAGGCGGACTGCTCTGAGCGCCAGTACACTGATGTTCTGTGAGAGATCCGACTGGGACCATAGTCCTCGTACCGATGTGGATCCCATCTGGGCTCCCCATCCCGTCAGGCTGGCGTCCGTAGTTATGATTACACGATTTGGTTCAGAGAGAGGCACTCCCGTTTTGAAGGTTTCTGGGTCTGACCACCAGGACATTGATCTCATGAATCCCCACGGGAGGATTACCCAGGGATTGAGCCCTCTGGTGAGTTCTAGTTGCATAGGTCTCAGCAGCTGTTGCAAGGGGTAAAGGTGGAATCGTGCCCATTGCACCTGTCTGGTGCAGGAGACCAGTAGTCCTAATAACTGGGTTAGGTACTTTAATCTTGCCCAGTGCTTGTGTTTGAGGCTCCGTAGCATTGCCCTGATGCGCTGCTGCCTGGTTGAAGGAATGTATGTGTTGCCTGAAGAAGTATCGATCAGTACCTCCAGGTGTTCCAATCTATTGGAAGGTACTAGATGGCTCTTCTCTGTTGACAGAAATCCATGGTCCTCGAGGTACCTCGTAGTTCTGTCCAGGTCCTTCAGGAGTCTCTCTCGTGAGTTCGACCGTAGTAGAAGGTCATCGAGGTATGGGTAGACGTGTACCCCTTCCTTCCTGAGGTTTGCCACCAATGGTATCAGGATCTTGGTGAACGTCCTTGGCGCTGAAGAGAAACCGAACGGAAGGGCCCAGAACTGGTAATGGTCCCCTTGGTAACAGAAGTGGAGATAAGATCGGTGCAGTTCCCATATTGGAACATGGAGATATGCATCTCTGAGGTCTAGGGATGCCAGTCAATCCTTGCTCCTGATGGCCTGGCAAATGGAGGATACCGTCTCCATCTTGAAGCGATGGTATCGAACCGCCTTGTTCAACCTCTTTAAATCCAGCACCACCCACCAGCCTTCTTGGGCACCAGGAATAGAATCGAGTACAGGCCCAGACTCCTTTGTTCTGAGGGAACTGGCTCTATGGCTCCGATTGTCATGAGGCTCTGAATTTCCCCATGCATCGCTAAGTGCTTGTGTTGGTTTGTTGACCTTGGAGATGTGATGAAGCCCTGGGCGGGGGAACTTTTTAGCTCTATACGATAGCCGTGCGTGACACAGTCCAGAGCCCAGGCATCGGAGACTGACTGTTCCCAGCCTGCTGAGAAACATTGAAGCCTGCCTCCTACTTCCAGAGGCCCTGGATAGTCATGCCTCTGTTTTTCTCTGGGGATGGGAAAAGGCTTTTGGTCGTTGTTTGTCCTGCCTGAACCATTGGCCTGGGGGTTGAATCTATTAGACTAGTCAAACCTAAACTGACCCGGTCTCCTGAAAATCCCACAACCGGGGCCAAAACCTCCCCTGGGTCTATATGAGGGGGCACGAAAAGTATTCTTCTTCACCCCCATCTGCTGCAGAGTCTTCTGTTTTGTTTTGTCGTTCGCATCTGCCAAGACAGTGTCCAGGCAGACTCCAAACAGCTTAAATCCCTTATAGGGAGCTGCTGCGAGGAGATTCTTGACAGTGGAGTCCCCCTGCCATGATCTAAGCCGTAGCTTACGCCGTGCTGAGACTGAGGAAGCCATGGCTCTAGCGGCACATAGCATAGTGTCCATAGTGGAGTCTGCCAAGAAGGTCGTAGCCAAGTTGATCCGGGCTGCGAGCACCTGTGCTCTATTGTCAGATATGGCGGAGCTCTGGGCCTCTTGGGTCCACGCCAGCAAGGCCCTTGCCACATATGAGGAAACTACACTGACTCTCATGGAGGTGGCTGAGTAATCCAGACCCTTTCGCAGAGAGGACTCTATCCCTCTATCTGTGGGGTCCTTGGGGAAGCAGTCCCCCTCTGTGGGAAACACTGTGTTTTGCTAGCGAAACCGCAGTTGCATCTATCTTAGGGTTCTTTAACAGAGGTTCCTTCTTTCAAGAAAGCGAATACAGGGTAGCCTGACTTTTGTTCATTCTCTGATTTTTCTCTGGCTGCTTCCATTCACCCAAAATCAGTTTCTCAAATGCCTTATCTAAGGGAACCCCCATTTCTTTGCCGTGATAAGAGGGAATATAATCCCGCTCCTCATCCTCCTGGGAATCAGAGGAGGCTTCTTTCAACGGCTTCTCCACCAGCTTAAGAGTCTTAGTAACCTGAGACATGAATTTGCTCCTGCATGGCAGGGGAAATTGCCGCTCTCTGTCCCTGGGGTCCTGTACATCCTGGGGAACCGAGTCCTCCAGGTTCTCCCACTGCTGACCCGCCGGGTTCTGATTCGGAGGCCAAAAGTGTCTGGACCTGCTCCCTAGGCCTCTTTGGCTGTGACTCCCCCCCCATTTCCCTCAGTCGAGTGATGAGGGGATCTAAGGAGCCTAGCCATGTAGCCCCCTAGTGGCCGTTTGGATCTCCTTGATTTGCGCGGGGCTTTTCCCGCCTTTGGCTCCGTAGTGGGGGGAGGGGCGGGGTTGTTGTCCCCCTTGCCCTGTAGTTCCCATAGGCGATCCAGGGATTGCTGGAGCTGCACCATGGCTGTGACGAGGGAGGCGATGTCCGTGGGGGGATCCCCCTGTCTCGGCGCCTCCTGCACTGCTCCAGGCTCAACCGCTCCCTCCATTGCCCCTTTCCCCTGTGATCACTGGGCAGATTGAATCGAACTGAAGGGGGAGGGGGGAACCGCGGCTTGCAGCTTTGGGGATGGAGCCGCCGTGCTGCCAGGCTCACCCAGCGGGGGAGTGAGGGGCGTCCAATCCGCCCTTGGCGGGCTGTACTCACAGTTCCTGAGGCCGGTTGCCGGGCACGTTGCGCGGCAACCGCACCAGTTGTGCTAGGTGGGGGGGGAAACTCGACTGCACCGTACCGAATCCCCGGTTCCCGGGCACGTTGCGCGGCAACCTCTGGGGAGGAATTCGCCTCCACTGCACCGGCTCCCTGGTTCCCGGGCACTTTGTGCGGCAACTTCCAGGGGTGTGTGGGGTGTGTCTCAGAGCCCCGACCCCACTTGTGCTACTGCCCCAAGTTGAAGTTGCGCACGCACCAATGTCCCTTCTATCTGTTTGCTTCCTTCTTCTTTCTTCCCTTTAATCAGTTCTATTTTTTATTTTTTTTAGGTCTGAGAGAGACGCTGAAGCTTCCTATTGGCCGAAGGCAGAAGTTAAAACTGAGGATGGGCAGCTCCATGCATGCGCATGAGAAGTTTTTCTTCTTCTGCCTCCTGTCGGCCATGCGCAGAGCTACCCGTGCGAAGCACTGACAGGAGACCGAAGGAGAAAAGAAAAGAAAAAAACAAAAAAAAACCCTCCATTAGGACAATTTAGATTTCTACGCCTCTCTTGAAAAAAAAAAAAAAAATCAGCTATCTAGCGGGTTCAAATCTGGCCCTTGTAAGGGGCTAATGCTGTGATTCATTTTCTTTTTTAAAATAAAAAAAAAACTGACCAGCCTCTGTTCAGTAATGGGGCTATTGCTAATACTTGCCGATGAGAAAATCCTCACAGGAGCTATCTGTCAGAGAATCCACACAGGAGGACTGTATGCTGTAGGGAAAAGCTTTATTGTCAGAAAGGGGGCTGATGGAAGTGCGGAGGCCAAGCAGTTGGTAAGTGCTGTGATAGAGCTTGGGCATAAAGACTCTTATGCCCAAGGGTTTAAGTCTGGTTTATGAGCGAGGCTGTTGTGTGGATATTTATTTATTTGCTTCAATTTCTAGGCCACAACCCCTCCTGCCGCTGCAGCGCGGGGCGGCATACGTCAGAATAAAAACATAAAAATATAGAACAGCATCAACAGAAACAGAATATAAACAACATAAAGTTACAAATGCAAATCCTTTAATTTTTTAAAAGGTATCTTGTCCTACAGATCGGCGACAACCCTGTACTCGCCGCCTGTTCTCTACCTTTGACTCCCTCCTCAAGCCTCCCTGTCCTCCCCCTCCTTCTTCCCTTTCTGCTCAGGATCTTGCCTCCTTCTTCACCTCCAAGATAGACAAGATCCGCCTCGACATCGCTTCCCACTCCTCTCTTCCCACTCCCACCCCTCTCCCTCCTCCCCCTCCTTCTCTCATGTCCTCCTTCTCCCCTGCCTCCCTTAAGGAAATCTCCTCTCTGCTCTCCTCCTCCAACCCTTCCACTTGCCCCCTTGATCCCATTCCTTCCCGCCTCCTCACCTCCATTACTCCCACTGTCGCCCCTTCCTTCCTGCACATCATCAACCTCTCCCTCTCTACTGGCTCTTTCCCTTCTGCCTTCAAACATGCCACAGTCTCTCCTATTCTCAAAAAGTCCACTCTTGACCCCTCTGACCCTTCTAGCTATCGTCCTGTCTCACTCCTTCCTTTTGCTTCCAAGCTGCTTGAACGTGTTGTCTACTCCCGCTGCCTTGACTTCCTATCCTCCAACTCCTCCCTTGACCCCCTCCAATCTGGCTTCCGCCCCCTTCATTCTACTGAAACTGCTCTCGCTAAGATCACCAACGATCTTCTGGTGGCTAAATCTAAACGTCTCTATTCCATTCTTGTCCTCCTTGATCTCTCTGCTGCCTTCGATACTGTTGACCACTCACTCTTGCTGGATTCCCTTCACTCCCTTGGCTTTTGTGGCTCTGTCCATAACTGGTTCTCCTCCTACCTCTCTGACCGCTCCTTTAATGTGTCTCTCTCCAACTCCGCCTCCTCCTCCTTCCCCCTCTCAGTTGGTGTTCCTCAAGGCTCTGTTCTTGGCCCTCTCCTCTTCTCGATCTATACCTCATCCTTAGGCAAACTCATTGCCTCCCATGGCTTCCAATACCACCTCTATGCTGATGACACTCAACTCTATCTCTCTACTCCCTCTCTCTCTCCCTCTGTTCAAGCTCGTCTCATCAACTGTCTCTCTGACATCTCTACCTGGATGTCTCAACGTCAACTCAAACTCAACATGGCTAAAACTGAACTCCTTATCTTCCCCCCTCATCCTTCCTCTCCTTCCTCACTGTCAATAACTATTGATGGAGTCACCATCCTGCCTGTCCCCCAAGCCCGTAGCCTAGGCTTCATCTTTGACTCAGCCCTTTCTTTTAAACCCTACATTGACTCTGTTGCTAAATCCTGTCGCTTCTCCCTCCATAACATTGCTAAGATTCGCCCTTTTCTCTCTGTCTCGTCTGCCAAAACTCTTGTTCATGCTCTGGTCATCTCTCGCCTCGATTACTGTAACCTCCTTCTCACTGGCCTTCCCCGGTCTCACCTTTCTCCCCTCATCTCTGTCCAAAACTCTGCTGCCAGGGTCATCTACCTCGCCAGTCGCTTCGACCATGTGCAGCCCCTCCTCTCTTCGCTTCACTGGCTTCCCCTTCCTGAACGAATCCTGCACAAGCTCCTAGTCTTCACCTATAAAGCTCTTCACAACCTTGCTCCCCCCTACCTCTCTGCACTTATCGCCCTCCATACTCCAGCCCGTGCACTTCGCTCCTCCTCTGTCCCTTCTCTCACCCTTCCACGCCTTCCCTGCTCCCCTAAGCGCCTTCGTCCCTTCTCACTTGCTGCCCCCCATGCCTGGAACTCCCTCCCTGTCCACATCCGCCTTGCCCCCTCCCTTCATACCTTCAAATCTCTCCTTAAAACTCACCTCTTTCGCTCTGCTCTGTCTGACTCTTTATCCTGCTGAGCCACTATTCCTATACCTACGATCGGTTTACCCTTATCCTTGCAACATGGACCTGCCTGCTGTCATTCTCATCGTAACCAAGCCAAGTACGTGCACTTGAGACCTCGCATCTTCATGAATGTTAGACCCCTTGTCTCTCCCTCTGTTCCCCTTCCTAAGTCTCTCCCCCAGCTCCTGTCTCTCAGATTGTAAGCCCTAGGGGCAGGGACCGTGTCTATTTTATTACTTTGTAAAGTGCCAGGTACACTGCTGGCGCTATATAAATGTTTGTTAATAATAATAGGTTCTGCCGGTAGCAGGTCAGACCCTGCAACTCGATGCTCCTGCTCACTGCCTCTTCCCAGAAAACCTCTTGCCTGGAAGAGGGTGGGTTCCTGGCCGCCGGGGCAGGAATTAGCCAGGCTGGAGACATCGCAGGGCAAGAATGGGGCTCAGGCAGGGGAAAGGAGGATGCCGAGTGCTGGGGTGTCCAGGCCCATCCCTCGCCCCCTGCCTGTGCCAGCACCTTGGTGGCAGGTTAGTAAGGCAGATTCTAGACTTGGTCCTCCTGCCACAGCTCTCTATATTGTTTGAAGCCTCTGCCTGAGTATGTCGGGCAGCTCTTCCCCAGGCGAGGATGCCTGGTCACCCACTCCTCGCTCCCAGATGGCAGGTGGAGGCAGCAGCAGTCCGGGGCAGCATTCCCAGGACACTCGGAGGAGGGGTTGCATCAGGATAGGGGACAGGAAGAGATGAGCCACCCCTCACTAGATTCCTACCCCAGCCCCTCTCCACTCCCCCGACCCCCAGGCTTCCCCCATCCCTGTGAGGAGCAGGTGGGTCAGGCAGCAACCTCCATGCTGGAACCCCGGACTGGAGCCCATTAGCTGCCTGGGATCTCCCGGCCTCCCTAATTGCCTTTCACAGCAGGGATTCCTGGCTGGGTCTGCATTGATCTGCCAGAGCCACCTGCTTCCCCTGAGACAGAGGGGGCCTGACCCAGCCTGGGTAGTGAGTTATGGGCACATGTGCAAACCAGGATGAGCTGGGACAACGCATTTCAATTTGGCGCGCATTGGGCTTTTGTGCCAGTGAGAGTGGAGAGGCAAGAAGTGATCACTCCTAGGAATGCTCTAGGCATTTTGCCTGTGACTCTATGGTTCTGGTAGACTTGAATGCGTGGCAGCTGCATGCAACATAATTGATGGGAGGCGGGACAAGTGGGCACACATTAGCCCAGATTCACCTGCACGAATGGCTCCGCATTCTCCGAGAACCCACCGTGATTGGATGATCCGAGTCCAGTGAGCAGTGACAGACATCTGGCGAACACCCACCTGGTGTGGGCAATCATCTCATTTGTTCCCACGCATTGCCTATGCAGCTATGGGGAGGCCTGCCCCACTGCTGTGTCCTTCCCTCTCCAGCCCCATGGTAGGTCATTTATGAGGGAAGAAGGGGGGCAGCCTGTCTCAGGCAGGCTCTGAGGACTGGAGCTGAGCCCCCTCAGAATCTAGGGGATGACAGAAGAGCCCCAAACAGTCCCCCCCACCCCGGCATCTAATACCCGAAAGGAAGGAGCCCCACCCCTTTACCTCAGGAGGTCACAGTCTCTCTGATCCTCAGCAGGGCAGCCCCACTTCTCGGGGGAGCACGCAGCTGCCTCCTCAAAGGCCTCTGGCTCCTGGAACAAGAAGCATCCACCATTAATTCCCTGCTCCCAAGTTTCTAGACATAGTCCTCCCTCCCTGGCCTGCCCCACCTTCCCCTCCTCTCCAAGCTACAGCACACACAGACCCACATGGTCTTGTACCCTTGTCTAAGTTACCTCGCTCCTACCCTGTCATGTTTCCAGACCGGTGCACCCCAGATTGGAAAAACTTCTGCTAAGGGGCTGAACATGAGTCACCCTTTGCTCCCCTCTCTGTCTCTTTCTCCCCACCAGAAGCAGCGGGATGTAGGCAGGGCTGAAGTGTTGGCCAGACACCCCGAAGCAGACAGTGGGGCAATCCCAGCTCCCGAGCCAGGTACAATCCCAAAGGCCACAGCCTGACACAGAGTGACTCCCTAGGGGTCCTGTGCCCATACATGCCTTGGCCCCAAGTGACTTGGCAGAATCAAGGACGTTCCTTGAGTTTTTGGGTGTGCAGCATGGTTAAAGCCCCTTTAAGGGAAATCAAAGGACTATGGGGGTTGTAGTCCACAGATTCAAAAGGCCTACAGGAATCATAGTTCATCTGCAAGGTCAGAAAAGCACGTTTTTAAAGGAGCAAGGCAGGGGGAGGGGGTCCATGGCTGCTGAGTGACAGCTGCAGAGCACTCAATTGGGAGCACACAGGGAGGGATCCTAATGGCTGGCTCCCTGTGCGACCCTTTGCCGTGCATCATGAGGGAGGGGGAAGCGTGCTGCGCCGAGTTGGCCTTTGAAACTGACATGCCCCAGGCGTGAGCGCTGCCAAATCGGGCTCCCCAGTGCTCAAGGCCAGTTCCTGTGACTTGTAAAGCCCATGTTCCTCCCCACCCCCACGCCTATGAGCAGCGACTAGTCGGCTGGCATGGGTGGCTGCCCCAGTTCATACGGGAAGATTATTGGGCACCTGTTACCATGTACTTTTTCGGCTTGACCCACATAGCGCACGTCAGATTTCTCGGCAGTGTGCTGAGAGCGGCTGTTGTGCGGCTCACAGGAGTGTGCATTCTGCGCACACACACACACCCGCACCACATTCAGACAGGCAGTGACGAGCGGCTCCTGCGTGGCCATACGTGCTAGCATCTCATTTAAAAACACCTTAAGAAATCAGCTTCTTGTTCCAGGTTCCCCAGAGCTGAGATCCCTCCCACCATCCTCCTCCTCCTCTCCAGGGGGGTAGTTGCCAGAAATCACTTATTTTAAGCAAATGGTTAGCTCTTTATATAAATTTATTATCCCACCTTACCTTGAGGGTTTAGGACAGGTTACAACACACAAAAACCATAATTAAAATCCCTCATCCCAAACTCCCCAAGCCCTCTCTCTGCTTGCCAAATAAAACCATTATAAAGTCCCACCACCCAAAGGAACATAAAGGGCATGTGTTATTTGGGACCCCCACCCAAAGTCCCTTAGAACCTAATAGGTGTCTCTTATTTCAAAGTTCAACGGTGCGCCTGGTTTTTTAAATTTTGGTCTGGCAACAACAGTAATAGATTTGTCCTTCAGACACTTAGCTCCTTTCACGATCCCTCCCACCTTCAGGGTAACTGCCCTTCACCCACTGTGCTTCCCTCCCCAACTGAAATGGTTCTGCTGCAGCCATCTTCCATCCCCCCAGGAGGACGGGATGATCCATAGCCAAACAGGGACCTTATTTTGCAGACGAGTGAGTGATGGGTGGGATAGGATTGCCACCTTTCGTAATCCGACCCTAAGACTCCCATTTTGGCCTATGGGAGTCTCAGGATGAACCAGCAAGAGGTGGCAATCCTGGCGTGGGGGAGAAGTGAATTTAGTTCAGGGGTAGGGAGCCTCACACCTGGGGGCCAAATGTGGCCTACTGGCAAGTTTTCATATGGCCCCTTTCGAGTTCCTGGATCTGGGCCCCTGGATCCAATTCCTACCTTCCTCCAAACACTGAAAGAGTGAGCTCTGAGTAAGGGAACAGAGATGAGGGCACGCACACAAGGATAGTCCTTCTGTGCGTGCCCTCACTTCTGTGCCCTAGATCCATGGCACAAACCCATATTCTTGATGGCACTCCTTAAGTACCCCACCCCGCCCACATTATCTATGCAAAACTCAGATTTTCAAAGTGGCCCCTCCAGAGGGAAAAGGTTGCCCACCTCTGCTTTAGTTGAATTGAAAGCGTGTTTTTAAACCTCGCTTTTAAATGCTTGAAAGCAGTTAGCTTTTTTACAATCAGTTCCCTCCCAAGTTATTCCCTAGACATTATTATTATTAATTATTATTATTATTATAATAAACATTTATATAGCGCCAGTCATGTGCCTGGTGCTGTACAGAACATAGAAATAGACATACAGGTGTATCTGTCCTGGCATTTGCTAGTTATGACTATTTACGTGCCATAGGAAGGGTCCTGTGTGGCCCAAATGTTTGCGTACTCTCACCAAGAGGAGTTAGTCCCATAAAAGTTAACATCTTAACTATTTTGTCTTTGATTCATTCTGGCTTTTTCTAGTGGTCCCAAAGCCAGCACCCCCCATTCTCTCCCTTCACCTCTTCCCCAAAAGCAGGGCCGTCCCCATGCAACTTCATTTGCCCTGCTGGGAAACCACTCAGTCCCTTTATCACAGCGCAGCTCCAGTCCCTTCCCTAGACACAGTAACAAAGCTCCCGGGGGCAGAATGGGGNTGTTAATAGATTTGAAAAAGGTCTCTTCACAGACACAAGGGCCTAAAACACTGTAACCAGGCTCCTAGGGGGGGGATGTGGAGAAGGAGCTGCTTTGGGGGAACTTCCCAAGGGATGGGGCGGGGGACAATTTATGCCTCTCACCTCACCCCAAAAGCAAGGTCTGGCGTTACCTCTCTCTGCCTCTCAGCGCCAGCCAGGAAAGGCTCTTTGCCCAGGGGGGAGGCAGAGGATGGAGTGGGTCCCTGCTTCTCTCTCAGTCCCCATTCGGGGAGTCTCGGGAGTCACTGGCTGCAGAGCCCGGGGCTGCTCCGGCCTGAATCAGTCCTCCACCTGGGCTGGGCGCAGGGAGCCGGGATCAGGGTCTCTCTCTCTCTCCCCGCACAGACCCCACTGCCCGCCCGGGGGAGCAGCAGCGGCTCAGCCCAGATCCTAAACAAGGAGACAGCGGATCGGGGCGCGCAGGAAGCTCCTGAGGCTCCGGCACAAGCTTCTCGTCGCTGCCGCAGGGCCGGGGAGTTTCAGGGGACTGAGTCGTCCCCGCCCCCTTCTCCCGCTGCCGCTGCCGCCACCGAGCGGAAGAGGGAGCCCAGCCAATAGGGGACAGCGCCGGGGCCTCGAGCCGCGCATTCCGGGCAGGACGCTGCGCTGGTTGGGCCGGTTCAACCTGAGGCTGCGGGGCGGGGCCAATGGGAGGAGGCGGCTCTTTGCTCCCTCCCGGCTGCAGGTAGCGTCTGTCCCCCCCCCCAGGCTGGGTCTGTGTCCTTGCGGGCTGCGACTGAAATGACACGGGAGGGGGCTTGGGCCCGAGGAACAGTAACGGCTCCAAACAGCTAAAGCACAAATTGCCCACGTGGTGCCCTGCGTTCTAATTAGCCAGATAATTAAAACATAAGAGCGTGGGAACCTCAGCTTCTCTCAGTGAGAGGAGTCAATCATCACACATTTAACATTTGGTTTTTTAAACAAAAATCAATTAAAAATGGGAAAGTCATGGCTTTATTAATCTTGTTCAGTTATTGCACCGGATGAAAAGAAAAAGAAATGAAAAGAATTTGGGTTTGTATTTTTACAGCACAGTGTACTTTTAAAGGAAGCATTGGGAGCTGAGCCATTGGCTTCAATGAATTAACGCTTGACTCCAGTGGGACTAGGCAGATGGAGATGGTTGAGTATCTCATTTTTTTTTTTTTTTTTAAAGATGAGGACTTTAGATCAGGCTCAGACTCTGTGAGGCAGACCTCTCACTTGTGTATGTTACAGCCCCTACCACAACGGGGATTCTACACTAGAGATTCCCAACATTTTACCTGTGGGGCCCATTGTGAGATTTGCATATATCCTCCTCTGACATCAGAAAAACAGTTATAAGGAGCTGCCTAACCGAGTCAGACCAATGGTCCATCTTAGCCCAGCATTGTCACAACCTGACACGGCAGTAGAGTTTTAAATCTGGGTCCCCAGCAGAGGCCTCTCCCAGGAGTATTACCTGACACCCTCCAGGATCCCCAGCAGAAGCCTCACCCAGGCATGTTACCAGAGATGCTGGGGATTAAACTTGGGACCTCATACATGCAAAGCATGCACTCTGCCACCTGAGCCACAGCCCAAAATAGCAAATATGGTGGTTTATGAATAGATGCTATTCATAAATATTCACGTCCTATGGATGTGACGAGTGCAGGAAAAGTTACATAGTTGCTGTTTTATTATTAATTATTATTATTGTACCTGGTGCTTTACAAAGTAATGGAATAGACACGGACCCTGCCCTGAGAGATGGGGGGAGGAGGGGAGACAAAGAAAGGGGAACAGAGGGAGAGATAGGGATGGGCGAACAGATCGTGGTTCGGGTTCGGCCGTTCGGTTCGGCTGCGTTCGGTTCAGCCGTTCGGTTCGGCCGTTCGGTTAGTTCGGGTTCGGCGGTTCGGTTCGGTCGTCCGAACAGGCCGTTCGGTTAGGCCATTTGGCTGTTCGGTTCGGCTGTTCGGTTCGTCCGTTCAGTTAGTTCGCCGAGTTCGGGTTCAGCTGTTCGGTTGTCCGAACAGGTCGTTCAGTTCTGCCATTCGGTTCAGCCGTTCGGCCGTTTGGGAAATGTTGTTATGGGTGTTTTTTTGTTTTTTATATGGTTTTTTATTTATTTGGGTTTTTTGTTTTTATATGGGTTTTGTTTTTTTGTTTTTTAATCTAATATTATATGTATCTATCTACACTAAATCTAACTGCTATTAACTATTCTAAATGCTATGAACTAAATGGATTATCTAATAAGTACACAGGCCTATTCCTACAAACACTAAAACTAACACTAACACTCTATCGCTAAGCTAACTCCTACAACTCTCTTCTATCTATCTATCTATCCCCCCCATCCCATATCCATATCCATACATATATATAGATATAGATATAGATATAAATATATATATGGATATATATACATCCCATATATATGGGATGAGGGGGAATCACAAACAGAAGAGGAGTCTGTAGTGAAATACATACATACTCAATGAGTCTGTACAGTGAAATGCATAACACAAGGTTTCAGTTTAAGGTTTAAGTTTCATTTCA
>QEPC01013206.1:1545860-1557812 GCA_003113815.1 Sphenodon punctatus
GGACTAACCAGCCCCCGCACCACCCGAAACAGCTCCGCCGGACATGAATTCGCAGACGCTATGAGGACAGCAAGGAATTCCTTCCTCGCCGTCCTCACAGCCTCAACATAGGACCGCAAATGGGCCCTATGGAGAAGTAGGTCGGAGTCAGATGGAGTCCGACGCCAGCGTCGCTCCAGCCTCCTGCCTACTCGTTTTATCCCCCACAGTCCCTCGGTAAACCAAGGGGCCCTGCAGTGATGAGACTGAGGCAGAGGGTGTCTCGGAGCCACCCTGTCAATGGCCTCCTCCAGCAAGCTGTTCCAACGCTGGACTAGCTCATCCACAGAGTGACCGTCATTTTACCATAATGATGGTAAAATGGAGAAAGAAAAACAACAAAATTCAGGAGCCCATAGGAAAACAACAAGTTTCAAAAGCCTAACGTTTCGCCAGTAGACCTGGCTTCCTCAGGGGCCTTTATACATTTCCTGTCTTCTAGGGGTAAAATAAAAATGTAGACAGATCTGAAAGGGACAGCATACATGAACAATTTGAAAAGTGAACATATAATACACTTATTAATATACAGTCTTCCTCCCCCCCTTTCTCTCTTCCCTCCTTCTCTTTTCCCTTTCCTCCTTTTTCTTCTTTTCTGACCCCCCTTTTCCCCTCCTTCCTCCCTTCCCCCCTTTCTCCATCCCCCCTTCCCTCCTATCCTTTCCCCTTCCCTTTTCTTTGCCCCCTTTTCCCCCCAACTTCTCTTTCCTCTTTTTTCCTTCCCCCTCTTTTCTTTTCCCCTCTTTCTTTTCCCCCCTTCCTCCCCCCCACCCTTGTTTACTGATGTATATCTGCTGTGTTTTCTAAGGTTCAGGGATTAGCCAGTTCGGCACCAGTTTCTGAAAAGAATAGACACTTATTTACATTTTGTAAATCAGCCACCTGATAAGGTCAGTATTGTTAACTTTCCAGCTGCGGCTATATTCTGCTAAAGACATGGGCAGCCTACTCAGCATTGCTTTGAGGGTACACCTCAGTCCGATTCTATCAGAATTATATGTAGTATGTAGAGAGTCTTTCCTATGTGGTTATATGAGGTCTCGGCGAAAGGCCAAAAAAAGCCTAGGATGGGGGTTGCTACATTTTGTTCGGCCTTTTGAACTCTCTTGTTCAATGATATAAAAGATAGTATATTAATAAGTATTATATGCTCACTTTTCAAATTGTTCATGTATGCTGTCCCTTTCAGATCTGTCTACATTTTTATCTTACCCCTAGAAGACAGGAAATTTATAACCACCCCTGAGGAACCAGGTCTACTGGTGAAACGTTGGGCTTCTGAATTTTGTTGTTTTTCTTTCTCCATTTTACCATCATTATTGTTGTTTGCACTTTTATTAAACCTATGAACATTTGGTTTACATCTAGCAGTTGTTGTTGCATTCGATTTGATTATACTGCTACTTTATACTGATATACACATTGTGGAGAGGTTGTGAAAAAGACATGAGAAAATCCAGGCTGCAGTAACTAAACTGGGCCGATGCCAGAACCAAGGAGAAAACACTACTTTTAACTGTGCTTTTCAAAATGGATCATTTGCTATACTCAATTTTTTCTTTAAAGGTACAGTGCGCTGTAAAATAGGTGACGGGGGATTCATTTCAGTCTCCACAGGGTAACTGAAGCAATTGCACTCCTATCAGTGGGACACAACTCCTAGTCACTTCTAAAGGGTTTATTCTGGAGAATAAGGAACTGAGGTTTCAGTGTCTATAAATCCAAACCAGAGCTACACATCAACAAAAATAACATGCCCCCATGTCTGCCACACTGCCCCTGGCACACTGGGGTTGTGTGTTGTGTGGCACGAAGCTTTGTTTCTGCGCAATATGCTGAAATGCACCATCACCCCAGAATCTCTTTCACTTCCAATGGGTTCATTCCAGAGAATAAGGAAACAAGGTTTCAGTGTCAATAAATCCAAACCAGGGCTTCGCGTCACCACAAACATCATGCCCCCATGTCTGCCACGTTGCCCCTAGCACACCGGGATAGAGTGCTGTCTGGCAGAAAGCTTCATTTCTGCGTAACACACCAAAATGTACCAGCCTCAGACTCCCATTCACTTTTAAAGGGTTCAGCCCAGAGACCAGGGACCCAAGGTTCCAGTGTCTATAAATCCCAAACAGAACTTTACATCAACACAAAAGACATGCCCCCACATCTGTCACACTGCCCCGACACAGCAGGACAGAGTGCTGTCCGGCATAAAGCTTTGTTTCTACGTAATATGCTGAAATGCACCCTACCCCCCTTGACTGTGAGTCACTTCTAAAGGGTTCATCCTGGAGAATAAGAAACCGAGGTTTCAGTCTCTATAGATCCCAAACAGAGCTTCATGTCACCACAAATGACATGCCTCCAAGGCCATTATGCTTTCCTTGACACTCAGGGACAGCGTTCTTTCCAACGCGAAGCTTCGTTTCTGCATGATACGCTGAGATGCACCACCCACAAACTCCTGTTCACTTATGAAAGGTTCATCCCAGAGAATAAGGAACTGAGGTTTCAGTGTTTGTCAATCCCAAACAAAGCTTCATGTCACCATAAATGGCATGCCCCCATGTCCACCACATTGCCCCTGGAACACCGGGACAGCACACTGTCTGGCACAAAGCTTTGTTTCTGCATAATATGACAAAATGCACCATCCTCCCAAGACACCCATTCACTTCTAAAGGGTTTACTCCAGAGAATAAAGAACTGAGGTTTCAGTCTATAAATTCCAAGTAAAGTTTCGTGTCACCCACAAATGACGTGCCTCCACATCTGCTGCACTACCCTTGACACACTGGGAGAGTGCGCTGTCCAACGTGAAGCTTTGTCTTTGCACAATATGCCAAAATGTACCACCTTCCAGACTTCCATTCACCACCAAAGGGTTCACCCTAGAGAATAAGGAACCAAGGTTTCAGTGTCTATAAATCTCAAACTGAGCTTTGCATCACCACAAATGCCCCCCAATATCTGACACACTACTCCCGACACAAGATAGCGCACTGCCTGGCACGAAGCCTTGTTTCTGCGCAATACGCTGAAATGCACAACCCACCCTCCCCCAGATTCCCTTTCACTTGCTATGGGTTCATCACAAAGAATAAGGAAGCGAGGTTTCGGGGTCTATAAATCCAAAACAGAGTGTCACATCACTACAGATTACATGCCCCGCATCCATCACACTGCCCTTTATGCACCAGAATATCATGCTTTCTGATGCAAAACTTTGTTTCTGTGGAATATGCCAAAATACTCAGGCGGAGGTACTGCCTTCATGGGTAAACCGCAGCCCTAACCCTGGAGATTCTGCCCCTTGCCCTTGGGCGGGCATAATCAGACCATGAGCCTGGGCCTGCCCCAGCCTTGCTATGCCCCTGTGCCCCCAGATCACAAAGGAGCCAGTGAGAACGGGGCACCAAGGAAGTTCCTCCCCGAGGTTCTGGCACAACCTACTCATCACTGCCCAGGAGTTTCAGGAAACTGAGGTTCACCCCCAACCCGCCCCCACCTGCTGCCGGGCAGGGAGGGAGCCCAGCCAATGGGGCAGCGTTTAGAGGCATTCCAGCCACAAACTCGAGGCAGGGGGCTGCGCTGAGTGGCTCAGCACAATTGCCACGCCCTCTACATAAAATTAGCTAAAGATAAAATACTATAAAGTGCGAATCATATAATTCAAAAAGAGGAGTCAATCTGCACAAGTTTAGCATTTGATTTTTATAAGCAACTAACTGGCCGACACATAGGCGTGCAATTGTTTGATCGTCAAAAAAGCAAACAGAAGGTTAGGAATTATTCATAAAGGGACAGGGAATAAAACTGAAAATATCATAACGTCTCCCTATAAATATATGGTGAGACTGCATATATTATTGTGCATAGAGTACAGAGTATTGTGTGCAGTTCTGGTCGCCCCATTTCAAAAAAGATATAATAGAAATAGAAAAGGTACAGAGAAGGGCAACAAAAACTATGAGGGGTCTGGAACAGCTCCCCTATGAACAGAGACTGGAAAGGTTGCGGCTCTTCAGCTTGGAGAAGAGACAACTGAGAGGGGATATGACAGAAGTTTATAAATCATGAATGGTGCGGAACAAGTAAATAGGGAGCGGTTATTTGCCCTCTCAAATAGCACTAGAACTAGGGGACACTCCATGAAACTAACAAGTAGCAGATTTAAAACAAATAGAAAAAATATTTTTTTCACTCCACACAATTAAGTTGTGGATTTTGTTGCCAGAGAATGTGGTCAAGGCCAGTAGTATAGCTGGTTTAAAAAAGGATTTGAAAAGTTTCTGGAAGATAGGTCCATTAGCAGCTATTAGCCAGATAGGTACCCCGAAACATATGTACTATGAGATTTGATACACTTGGAACCAATGACCATACTTGAAAAATGGATTTGATATGTAACTATTGTACCAAAGCTTTGAACGCATGTACTGATCCAGCAAGCAGGATTTCTAGAAATAAGCAGATAGACTACGTGTGGGAAATAATCTCTCATGACTTTCACAAACTCACAACATATTACCATGTCTTGCAAGATCTGTGATTTACATCATCCTGTTGACCAGCTGCACCCAGCCTGGAACAAAGAACTGAAAAGGATTAAACAAAGGCACTTGGAGAGAAGATGCTTGTATACAACTTGCGTAACAGAAAGCACCCAGTGGTCAGCTGCAACAACAAAGGAGACTTCTCAGCAGGTATATCTTTTCCATGCCCAGAGGGGAAGGAGATGTTCCTGCCCAGGGAGAAGCCAACTGATAAGCAGCAGCCATTCAAGCGACCATCACCCCTCGGCACCCGCCTGACTAAGGTGATTGATAATGGAAAAACAAGCACCAAGATTTGGGGGCACAACAAAAAATCAGCCAGGACACTATAAAAAGACTAAGCCAAATCCCAGAACTTTGTCACAGCGCTTGAAATCTACTATGGTTCTTGTGGGCTGTGACCCTTTCCAGGACTCTTCCACAGGGGGTCCTACAACTTGACCAGACCAGGCCACCACCTATCTCCTGTTCCTGACAGACGACATCCACCGTTTGAACTTGCAAGACATGTAAGACTCTGACTTTGGGTGTGGGATATTGTCTAGCTAGGTAATTGCTGCTGGATCAACAGCTTGATTCTATGCTTTGCTGTGTGCTATAATAAACCTAAGACTTGATTAAGACAAACTTACATTGACTCAAGTGAAACACGGTGTGTGGGTCCCTCGATCCCAGGTGGGAGCTAATTCCTATCTTACAGGGGAACGTATTCTCTTACTGTCAGGAACTGGGAGCCAACAACAGGGAACAGATCACCCCATTGTGACCTCTTGGGTACTTCTTCCAAGCAACCGAGATTGGCCGCTGTTGGAGACAGGATGCTGGGCTTGATCGACCACTGGTCTGACTCAGTATGGTACTACTTATGTTCTTATGAGTGTATGTGCAGCCAGGAGAAAGCGCTACTGTGCATGCACTAATCACACTTTACACTTTGTGATCTGTGCATGCCCTCTGCTATTCTGGAAGTGCGTGCACAGATCACAAAGGCAGTGCTATTGCTTCGCACATATGTGCCAGACCGCCATTTTGTTTGTGGTGGTGGTAGGCTCAGGGGATGTGGCTGAAGCACATGAGCAGGCACGTTGGAAGGGCAGGGCCAGCCAAGCTGGTGGAGGAGGAGGAGCAGCATAGAGAGCTCCATCAGAGTGCATGCCTCAGGGTGATCCAGCTTTCACCTGCACTGTGCAGGTGTATTGGAGATCAGGAGTGGGGGGAATAAAGGAGGGGACAGGACTCCCAGCATTGATTCCAACAAAGGGATCTAACCAATAATGGTGTTTTTAGGGCACTAGGATCCACCGCCCTAGCCAATCACTTGAACAAAAAACAGGCAATGGTACCTTTTGTGAGTTTCACCTGCATTATGTAACACCAGTGGCCCAGGTCCAAAGTCACGTTCAAAAACTCTAAAGAAGCCCTGCCACATAGTTCCGCCAACAGCCAAAGAATAAATGACCAAATAACCAAGTGAGGAAAGAACCAAATTAGCCAAAGTAAACCCCTCAAGGTAGAATTAACCTGTCTTTAATTAATGATAGTACAATGCCAGGTACATTGCTGGAACTATGTAAATAATAAATACTACAACTAATAATAATAATTAAAAACCAGTCAATGAACAGGCGCAAATTTCACAAACAGATCGTTTTTAATCCAGTCTCTGAATTTGATTTGCGGTAGTGAATTCAAATGGGTCAAATTCAATGAACCATTCGTTTTGTTTGGAAGCTTATTTCATCTCTGTTTTCCCCCTTTTTGGACATATAAATAGGGTGACTGAGGGGAGCACATTAAAGGCAAGTGTGAGCACAAGGATGAGCTGTGCCTTCGTTGGTGGGAAATTTGGGGGTCTCCAGCCCAGCAGGTCTTTGCCACTTTACTCCACCCCAATGAACAAGCTGCTCCTTTGTCCCATCCCCGCCCCCCCCTCCTCCTGACATGTTAGCTCCATTCCAAGCCCCTTCTGGATCTTCAAGACAAGAAGAAGGTGGAATCAGGGTTCTCTGTTTCTATGCATACATGATATTCTTATGGATGAGGAAGTCTGAGAAGCGGATGAGGCTTTCCCCAAAATGGGATGTCACGGGTTTGGGGGTCCGCACCCCCACTTTATCGGGTTTGAGTGACTCAGTTTCCCTTGCACACAGTTCTCTTGAATCAGTTTCTCTCTCTGGCTAATTCAAGTCTGCTACATTGAAACTCCTTTGTCACACAAGGGCCCGATCCTTCCCGTTTACAGACTCTTTACTCTCTGGGTTCGTAAGAGCTTGAGGGCTCTTGTAGCTCACTTGTGTTCCAGTGTTAGACACAGACACTTCTTCATAAAGATAAGAAGTAAGTTTATTGATTACATAAGCAAGATAGTTGATACAGAGTGGTTATTAGAAATCAAAGGTAAATATAACACATTCTTGATCTATACTGTTTGAGTTCCTACATACATCTTACCCTATAAAGGTCCATAAGCTTCTTGTTCCTCAGCCATAAAGGTAGAATGACTGGGCGCTGGCTTCTTAGTTGGCAGAAAGCAAAAGCATGTCTCTCTGCTCATGTTTCTGCAGCCTAACTGCTGCCAGGCAGGCTTTCACATGTAGATCAGTTCTCAAGATGGCTTTAGGATGGAAGAGCTTCAAGGTGACTCACTGGCCACTTTAAATAGTTTTCCCCTTTGGGGAATCGTGGGGTCGGTCACGTACCAACCCAGGCGAACACAAAGGCTCATCTAACTGTCAACAGGGCTGTCTGGCAAGAGCCCTGGAATACACATTTTGGTATCTGTTTGCATTTCCTGGAGTTTGTCACGTGTTACATCTCTGATCTGGATTTTACAGTTCTCCCTTGTAACATCACATACATGTGGAACCTTATGTATTACATATTTGTCAGACTTGTAGTCTACATGTGTTGTAACATTACATACATGTGGAACCTTTGGCATTACATATTTACTAGACTTGTAGTCTACATGTAGTCCCGTATTACACGTGTGTGACCCTATGTTTCTCCGTGACATGGGACACTCCTGAGATGTCTACGCCCGGTGGGTCCTCAGGTGCTTATGGAGGTCTGAGCTGACAGTGAATCCTTTAGAACACTGAACACACTCATAGGATTTCTCTCCTGTGTGGCGTCTCTGATGGGTAATGAAGTTCGAACGCCGGTTGAAGTCTTTCCCACAATCCAGGCATTTATAGGGTTTCTCGCCTGTGTGGGTTCTCTGGTGTGTGACCAGGTCAGAGCTGTTCCGGAACCATTTCCCACAATCCATGCACTCAAAGGGCTTTTCTCCTGTGTGGACTCTCTGGTGGATGAAGAGGCTGGAATTCCGACTGAACCTTTTCCCACACTCATCACATTTATAGGGTCTCTCTCCTGTGTGGATTTTTTGGTGTTTAATAAGGTAGGATGTGATGCTGAAGCTTTTCCCGCAGTCAGGGCATTTGTAGGGCTTGTCCCCAGTGTGAGTTCTCTGATGGGATATGAGATTTGAGCTCTGATTGAAGCCTTTCCCACAGTCAGGGCATTTGTAGGGTTTCTCTCCTGTGTGGAGTCTCTGGTGGGTCATCAGGTGGCACATCCGACCAAAACTTTTCCCACAGTCAGAACATTTGTATGGTTTCTCTCCCGTGTGGATTCTCTGGTGTCTGGCAAGGTCCGAGTTGTCCCGGAACCATTTTGCACAGTCCACACACTCATAGGGCTTCTCTCCTGTGTGGACAATCTTGTGCATAAAAAGGCTGGACCTCTGGCTGAAGCTTTTCCCACACTCCTCACATTTATAGGGCCTCTCACCTGTGTGGATTCTCTGGTGGTTGAAGAGGATGGAGCTATGGTTAAACCGTTTCCCACACTCGTCACATTTATAGGGCCTCTCCCCCGTGTGGATTTTCTGGTGTTGAATCAGGTAGGAGCTGATGCTGAAACTTTTCCCGCACTCGTCACATTCATAGGGCTTGTCCCCAGTGTGAGTTCTCTGATGGGAGGATAGATTCCAGCTCTGACTGAAGCTTTTCCCACACTCGGGGCATTTGAAAGGTTTCTCTCCACTGTGGGTTCTCTGGTGGATAAGGAGATCTGAGCTGTTCGTGAAGCTTTTGCCACAGTCACTGCAGACATTTGGTCTCTCTTCAGCAAGGAGTTTCTGGGGGAAAGCTGCTTCTGGCTGCTGAACCCTGCCTCCTCCTCTCAGCTGATGTGTGCCCTGCAATTCCCTTGCTTGGTTTCCCTGCTGGCTCTCGTTCAGTTCTCCCCACTCACGGCTCTGGGAAACATCCTCTTCAGACGCGCCCAGGAATGTGCTTGTTGGTTCTGCTGTCTCAACTCCTCCCTGCTGAGCATTCTCCTCCTCATTCTCACTCATTGTCCTGGCACCTGCTGGGATAGAGAATCCAAACAGGAGTCACTGGGTTAGGGAGGGGGGAGGGAGAGCTACTGTTTTTGCCTTCTCTTTTATTGTGGTGTTTTATCTTGGTGTTTTATTGTTTTTATATGTGAGCTGCCTGGAGCAGGAGGGGTGGGGTAGCAAAATTTGTTAAAATAAAAAAATCAGTCAATCGATCAAATGAAACAATAGCCTGCTGGAGCCTGTGTTTGGTCCGTGCAGCCCGCAGTCACACTTTTAGCATGTCCAGCCTAACAAATGGGCAGCCCCCTGCATGCAGTAGTTGTGCATCCGTGCAGCGCTCATGCACAGGTTTAGCACGACAAACCTAATACACAGACAGGCGTTCTTCTCCACGTCACTCTCCCCTCCCCCCCCCTTTTCCCAGTATCCTTCCCCCTCCCGTGACACACAGATGTGATAAACCATGAGAAGAAGAACCCACCCCAGCTGTTTCTTCCTCCGGGCATATTACTCCTGGACATACCTCTATCCACGACATTTCATGCCTCTTTTGTTATCTGTCCCACAGTCTTGGAAAACTGCTGTAAAGTCCTAGAATAGAAAGGGAGGTGAGAGGGAGAGCAATTTGCAAGTCATCAGCGGTACAATGAGCTGAATTCTTCAGCCTTAAAGAGCCAGATCACCCAAATAGTTCTCCCCAGGCAGTTCAGTACAGTCCCTCCCATAGGAGAGATAAGGGATTCTCTACTGTTCTCTCTGACTCATTAATGACTCTTCCACTTTCAGGGATAAGGATAGGGTTTTCCAAAACCTGAGAGAAAATAGTCAGCCTTTGGAATAATAATAATAAAAAAACAACTCTGCAATGCAAAGGTATGATTTCTAAGTCTTTATCTTGAAAATATCAGCTAGTTTGGGGTTCAAACCTGGCCCTTGTAAGGGTCTAATGTTGTGATACATTTTCTTTAAAAAAAACACACAACAAAAACACTCTGACCAATCTGTTAGGTAATGGGCTATTGCTAATACTCGTCCCCTGCCTGTGCCAGCACCTGGGGGTGGGTTAGGATGGCAGATCTCCAACTCAGACCTCACCCACCCAGGTCCTCCTGGCACAGCTCTCTGTGTCGTTCGCAGCCTCTGCTTGGGAAGCTCTTCCCCAGGCAAGGATGCCTGGCCACCCACTGCCCATTCCTCGCTCCTAGCTAGCAGGCTGAGGCAGCAGCAGTGTGCGGCAGCGTTCCCAGGACACTCAGAGGGGGAGGGGTTGCATCAGCGATAGGGGACAAGAAGAGATGAGCCACCCCTCACTAGATTCCTGCCCCGGCTCCTCTCAGCTCCCCCGACTTCCCCCATCCCTGTAAGGAGCAGCTGGGTCAGGCAGCAGCCTCTGCACTGGAACCCTGGACCGGAGCCCATTAGCTGCCTGGGATCTCCCGGCCTCCCTAATTGCCTTTCACAGCAGGGATTCCTGGCTGGGCCTGCATTGATCTGTCAGAGCCACCCGCTTCCCCTGAGACAGAGGTGACCTGTGCAGCCAATGTTGGGCATGTGCTGCAAATCAGGATGAGCTGGGACAACGCGTTTGAATTTGGCGCGTATTGGACTTTTGTGCCAGTGAAAGCCAAAGTGGAGAGAGAGGCAGGAAGCAGTCGCTCCTCAGAACATTCTAGACTTTGTGTCTGTGACTCTATGGTTCTGGCGGACCTGAATGCAAGGCAGCTGCATTCAACTTAACTGATGGGAGGCGGGACACGCGGGCACACATTAGCCCGGATTCACCTGTATGGCTGGCTCCGCATTCTCCAAGACCCCACTGTGATTGGAGGATGCGAGTCCAGTGAGCGGTGGCGGACATCTGGCGAACACCCAATAAATGGGCAGATGAACCCCAGCATCTAATACCTGAAAGGAAGAAACCCTCCCCCGCCTTTACCTCAGGAGGTCACAGTCTCTCTGATCCTCAGCAGGGCAGCCCCACTTCTCGGGGGAGCACGCAGCTGCCTCCTCAAAGGCCTCTGGTTCCTGGAACAAGCATCCACCATTAATTCCTTGCTCCTGAATTTCTCCCTGGCCTGCCCCACCCTCTCCTCCTCTCCTCTCCAAGCTACAGCACACACAGACCCACATGGTCTTGTACCCTTGTCTAAGTTACCTCGCTCCTACCCTGTCATGTTTCCAGACTGGTGCTCTCCAGATTGGAAACTTTTCTGCTAAGGGACTGAGCATGAGTCACCCTTTGCTCCCCTCTCTGTCTCTTTCTCCCCACCAGAAGCAGCGGGATGTAGGCAGGGCTGAAGTGTTGGCCAGACACCCCTAAGCAGGCAGTGGGGCAATTCCAGCTCCCGAGCCAGGTACAATCCCAGAGGCCACAGCCTGACACAGAGTGACTCCCTGTGGGTTCTCTGCCCATACATGCCTTGGCCCTAAGTGACTTGGCAGATATTTATTTATTATTTCTTTCTTTTACTGTATTTATATGCTGCCCCCTAGGGATGGGCGAACGTGGTTTGGCAGTTCGGAGTTCGGCCTGAACTCGGCCTGTTCAGACGACCGAACTTGAACACAAACGCGAACATACCAAACAAACCGAACACCGAATGGCGAAATGGCCGAACAGTTCGGTCAGTTCGGATCGCATTCGGGTGGCAAAAAAAGGTTCACTGGAAGGTCAAACATGACAGGGAGGTGTAGTCAGTCACTGAGGAGCAGACTTCCAGGCACTGGGGTGGAGAGGCTTGCAAGAAACGAAACTAATTATCTGCCTCCCCCCCTTCCCAACACCTTCTGAGCTAGTCACTGTTCCTGAACAGCAGGCGTTAAGTAGGATTTTTAGATTGCTTTAAGCTTCATTTCAGTTTTGTAATGAAATGAAACTTAAACCATAAACTGAAACCTTGTTTTATGCACTGTACAGACTCATTGAGTATGTAATGTATGTATTTCACTACAGACTCCTCTTCTATTTGTGATTCCCCCCCATCCCATATATATGGGATGTATATATAT
>QEPC01013206.1:1568318-1587071 GCA_003113815.1 Sphenodon punctatus
GCAAAGTTGTACTTTGCTACAAAGTAGCAACCTTCTGGCTCCCCACAGGCCACTTCCTGTAACTGAATCGCACTGAGCAGCCGGGTAAGCACGCACTACAAGAAGGTCTGAATGCATTATTTCGCTGTACTTAAAATCGGTATGGCATGCATGTGAATGCAACAGGACTTGTTAACAGCAAACTATTGAGAACCAGTTTTTAAAAATCCAGATAATTGCTGCACGTGTGATTCCCCCCCTAGAATCAGGTCTGGCATTTTCTGTAACCTTGTCCCCGTCATTAGAAAAATACAAAATTGGTTTTTTTGTCAAACATTCACTTTCAAATATGAAAGAAAAACCGGCACCCAACAGTACTCCACCGCCCCAGGAACATAAAGGGCATGTGTTATTTTAGACCTTCCAAAGTCCTTTAGAACCTAATGGGTGTCCCTTTTTTCAGAGCTCCACGCTGTGCCTTGTTTTTTAAATTCTGGTCTGGCAACTAGTAATGGATTTGTCCTTGAGATGCTCAGCTCCTTCCACGATCCCTCCCACCTTCAGGGTAACTGTCCCTCACCCACTGCGCTTCCCTCCCCTTATACACATCTAGATGTGTATAAGAGACAGCTCTCTCCCCGCACAAGCCCCACTGCCCGCCCGGGGGAGCAACAGCAGCTCCGCCCGGATCCCAATAGAGGTAGCAACAGCCTCTAATCTGGGAAGCTCAACCCCCCAGCATCCTGAACACAGAGAGAGAGCAGCTTCGCCTTCCTTAGCCAAAAGACAGAGCCCCCTGGTGTCAGAGCGCAGTATCCCTTCACCAAGATCATGACTGAGGGGAAGACGTCTCCAAATCTGGAAGGTTTTTTAACAGAACAGACACTCCCTACAGCCCCATAGAACACACACTGTCTCAGCTCCATAAAGCCCCAAGCAAGCCCCATAGAACAGACATCCCCGGCCTCTCCCTGCTGCATAAAGCCTCATAGAACAGAACAGAAACCCCAAGCTTCATACAACTCCATAGAACAGATACCCCTCAGCTCCCTAGATCCCCACAGAACAGACACCCGTGACCCCATATTCTCATAGAGCAGACCCCCCCCCCTCAGCCTCCTAGAGCTCCATAGAACAGACACCTCCAGCTTCACAAAGCCTAGAAGAGACACAACCCCCCAACAGTAGAGACCCCCCCCCATTCCAAATCCCTGGTTCCCAAAAGAAGAGTGTACCCCAGCTAACCAGATTCACCTCAGATCACTTGGCACTTTTAAACTCATGGCCTCTCTAGGTCCAATTGTAACAAAACGAAAGGAAATTTTGTATTTATTTTATTTAGTAACATTTTTATCCTGCCCTTCCCTGAAGGCTTAGGGTGACTTACAACAAGCATCAAAAACAATTTTAAAACATTAAAATGTAGTTCAGTATTAAAAAAAAAAAAAAAAAGCCTCGCCCACCCCCCACCTAATCCCGATTCCCGCCCAGCAAATGCTTGTAAAAAGAAACGTTTCACACCGCCTCGGAAAGATGCTCTGAACCCAGTCTCAGAGGAGCCTCCAGTGGGAGGGAGTTCCACAACAACGGGCCAGCAACCCAGAACGTCCCCCTGTGTACGGAGTGACAGAAGGGCACCCCCAAGATGAAGCATGGTAGGAAAGATTGGTCTTTCAGATATATTAATTAATTAATTCATTCATTCATTCATTCAAACTTCTATCCTGCCCTTCCCTCTATTGGTGTTTTAGACAAGTGCCTCCCTACCCATTACCCACCCATCATGCATGTTGCAGGGCTGCATTGGTGCTCTATGCAGCCCTGCAACATGCATGATGGGTGGGTAATGGGTGAGGAGGTGCTTGTATAAAACACCCATAGAGGCTCAGGGCGTGGCTTACAAGATAAAATATAAACATAGCATATAAAAAGATATATAAAAGCGTAACAAATAAAAACATGAAAATACAAGCATAACCCCACAAGATCCATCAACCCACCCACCAACCAACCCCCTTTCCACCCTCCCATTAAAGCTCCCACCCTCCCCTACCACCCTAGTCCAAAACCCAACCAACCTTTATCCCTGCCCGCCAAATGCTTTTTCAAATAAAAAACGTTTTGCACCGCCTCCGGAAGATGCTCAGGTTTGGGCTCAAGCGAACCTCTTGGGGAAGGGCATTCCACAAAACCAAGAATGCCCTCCTGTGCACCCCCATCTATGGAGACAGGTAACAGATGGAACCTGCAAGAGGGCTCTCATGGCCGACCGTAGGAGCCACAATGGGACATGGTATAGGGTGTCTGTACCTCCCCTTTAAAAGAGGACACTTATGAAAAATACATGTTGCAGGGTGGCATTGGTTCTAGTGCAGCCCTGCACCAGGTATTTTTTGTAAGCATTCTCTTTTAAAGGGGAGGCATGGCCACTCTAACATGGTAGGACAGGCAGTCCTTCAGATATATGGGAACCAGACCATTTAGGGCTTCAAATGTCAGCACCAGCACCTTAAACTGCCCGGAAAGTTATAGGTAGTCAGTGCAGACTCCGGAGCACCGGCGTAATGTGCTCCCAGTGACCCATCCCCAAAAGGAGTCAGGTCACCACATTCTGACCAGCTGCAGCTTCCAAACAGTCATCAAGGGCAGCCCCATGTAGAGTGCATTGCAGTAATCGAGCCTCGAGGTGATGAAAGCATGGATGGCAGTGGCCAGATCCGAATCAGAAAGAAAAGGCTGCAGCCTCCTCACCAGATGGAGGGGGTGAAAAGCAGTCCCAGCCACCACTGCAACTTGATGATCCAGGCGTGCAGCAAGAGGTCCAGAAGCACTCCAAGGCTGCAAGCCTGAGTGAGATTATTAAAGAAGGGATAAGGATTCAAACCTAGCAGAAATGAGGAAAGAAACAGAATGGTTACAAACAAAACAAAAACTTAAAATGCAGCTTCTAGCCTATATCAGAGGTGGGGAACCTCAGGCCTGGGGGTGGGGGAATCTGGGGACAAATGCAGCCAATGACTGTTTTTTATATGGCCCCTTTCCAGTTCCTGGGTCTGGCCCCTGGATCTAGTCCCTACCCCCAAGAACTGAAAGGGTAAGATGAGGGCATGCACATAAGGACAGGGGACAGACCCATGGCACGCATCCATGATCTCGATCCTCCACTTCTTGAATGCACCCGTGCTCCAACTTCAATTGAACCATCAGATCTTGCACTAATTTTCAAAGTAGCCACTAGGAGGGAAAAGGCCCCCCATCTCTGCCATATATATTGCTATCTACCTGTACTGACTAAAATGCAGACTACCCACCTAAAGTTACTTGGTAACAGCCAGGACTCCATCTTTTATAACTAGGCCCTGAGAGTGCTCCCTGAGTGACTGACGGCCGAACCTTGTTTCTCCTCCAGTTATGGGATCTCATTGACTCTCCCTGGGAGGGCAGGAGGACCTGGGGTTCTTCCAGTGTAACAGGGATGAGTGTTTGTTGACTGTCCAGTGTCCACCATGGGTCTCAGTGTGAAAGCTGAAACTGCCAGATACTTTACTTAAAGGGTGGGGACTGGGAGAAAGCTATCTGGAGTTGTTGTGCCTTTAACATTGTTAATGACTCTAGGCACATGACTTACACATTCCTATTATTATGATTATTATGATTATTAACAAACATTTATATAGCGCCAGCAGTGTACCCGGCACTTTACAAAGTAATAAAATAGACACGGTCCCTGCCCCTAGGGCTTACAATCTGAGAGACAGGAGCTGGGGGAGAGACTTAGGAAGGGGAACAGAGGGAGAGANTCCCTGAAGGCTTAGGGTGACTTACAACAAGCATCAAAAACAATTTTAAAACATTAAAATGTAGTTCAGTATTAAAAAAAAAAAAAAAAAGCCTCGCCCACCCCCCACCTAATCCCGATTCCCGCCCAGCAAATGCTTGTAAAAAGAAACGTTTCACACCGCCTCGGAAAGATGCTCTGAACCCAGTCTCAGAGGAGCCTCCAGTGGGAGGGAGTTCCACAACAACGGGCCAGCAACCCAGAACGTCCCCCTGTGTACGGAGTGACAGAAGGGCACCCCCAAGATGAAGCATGGTAGGAAAGATTGGTCTTTCAGATATATTAATTAATTAATTCATTCATTCATTCATTCAAACTTCTATCCTGCCCTTCCCTCTATTGGTGTTTTAGACAAGTGCCTCCCTACCCATTACCCACCCATCATGCATGTTGCAGGGCTGCATTGGTGCTCTATGCAGCCCTGCAACATGCATGATGGGTGGGTAATGGGTGAGGAGGTGCTTGTATAAAACACCCATAGAGGCTCAGGGCGTGGCTTACAAGATAAAATATAAACATAGCATATAAAAAGATATATAAAAGCGTAACAAATAAAAACATGAAAATACAAGCATAACCCCACAAGATCCATCAACCCACCCACCAACCAACCCCCTTTCCACCCTCCCATTAAAGCTCCCACCCTCCCCTACCACCCTAGTCCAAAACCCAACCAACCTTTATCCCTGCCCGCCAAATGCTTTTTCAAATAAAAAACGTTTTGCACCGCCTCCGGAAGATGCTCAGGTTTGGGCTCAAGCGAACCTCTTGGGGAAGGGCATTCCACAAAACCAAGAATGCCCTCCTGTGCACCCCCATCTATGGAGACAGGTAACAGATGGAACCTGCAAGAGGGCTCTCATGGCCGACCGTAGGAGCCACAATGGGACATGGTATAGGGTGTCTGTACCTCCCCTTTAAAAGAGGACACTTATGAAAAATACATGTTGCAGGGTGGCATTGGTTCTAGTGCAGCCCTGCACCAGGTATTTTTTGTAAGCATTCTCTTTTAAAGGGGAGGCATGGCCACTCTAACATGGTAGGACAGGCAGTCCTTCAGATATATGGGAACCAGACCATTTAGGGCTTCAAATGTCAGCACCAGCACCTTAAACTGCCCGGAAAGTTATAGGTAGTCAGTGCAGACTCCGGAGCACCGGCGTAATGTGCTCCCAGTGACCCATCCCCAAAAGGAGTCAGGTCACCACATTCTGACCAGCTGCAGCTTCCAAACAGTCATCAAGGGCAGCCCCATGTAGAGTGCATTGCAGTAATCGAGCCTCGAGGTGATGAAAGCATGGATGGCAGTGGCCAGATCCGAATCAGAAAGAAAAGGCTGCAGCCTCCTCACCAGATGGAGGGGGTGAAAAGCAGTCCCAGCCACCACTGCAACTTGATGATCCAGGCGTGCAGCAAGAGGTCCAGAAGCACTCCAAGGCTGCAAGCCTGAGTGAGATTATTAAAGAAGGGATAAGGATTCAAACCTAGCAGAAATGAGGAAAGAAACAGAATGGTTACAAACAAAACAAAAACTTAAAATGCAGCTTCTAGCCTATATCAGAGGTGGGGAACCTCAGGCCTGGGGGTGGGGGAATCTGGGGACAAATGCAGCCAATGACTGTTTTTTATATGGCCCCTTTCCAGTTCCTGGGTCTGGCCCCTGGATCTAGTCCCTACCCCCAAGAACTGAAAGGGTAAGATGAGGGCATGCACATAAGGACAGGGGACAGACCCATGGCACGCATCCATGATCTCGATCCTCCACTTCTTGAATGCACCCGTGCTCCAACTTCAATTGAACCATCAGATCTTGCACTAATTTTCAAAGTAGCCACTAGGAGGGAAAAGGCCCCCCATCTCTGCCATATATATTGCTATCTACCTGTACTGACTAAAATGCAGACTACCCACCTAAAGTTACTTGGTAACAGCCAGGACTCCATCTTTTATAACTAGGCCCTGAGAGTGCTCCCTGAGTGACTGACGGCCGAACCTTGTTTCTCCTCCAGTTATGGGATCTCATTGACTCTCCCTGGGAGGGCAGGAGGACCTGGGGTTCTTCCAGTGTAACAGGGATGAGTGTTTGTTGACTGTCCAGTGTCCACCATGGGTCTCAGTGTGAAAGCTGAAACTGCCAGATACTTTACTTAAAGGGTGGGGACTGGGAGAAAGCTATCTGGAGTTGTTGTGCCTTTAACATTGTTAATGACTCTAGGCACATGACTTACACATTCCTATTATTATGATTATTATGATTATTAACAAACATTTATATAGCGCCAGCAGTGTACCCGGCACTTTACAAAGTAATAAAATAGACACGGTCCCTGCCCCTAGGGCTTACAATCTGAGAGACAGGAGCTGGGGGAGAGACATAGGAAGGGGAACAGAGGGAGAGACAAGGGGTCTAACATTCATGAAGATGCGAGGTCTCAAGTGCACGTACTTGGCTTGGTTACGATGAGAATGACAGCAGGCAGGTCCATGTGGCAAGGATAAGGGTAAACAGATCGTAGGTATAGGAATAGTGGCTCAGCAGGATAAAGAGTCAGACAGAGCAGAGCGAAAGAGGTGAGTTTTAAGGAGAGATTTGAAGGTATGAAGGGAGGGGGCAAGGCGGATGTGGACAGGGAGGGAGTTCCAGGCATGGGGGGCAGCAAGTGAGAAGGGACGAAGGCGCTTAGGGGAGCAGGGAAGGCGTGGAAGGGTGAGAGAAGGGACAGAGGAGGAGCGAAGTGCACGGGCTGGAGTATGGAGGGCGATAAGTGCAGAGAGGTAGGGGGGAGCAAGGTTGTGAAGAGCTTTATAGGTGAAGACTAGGAGCTTGTGCAGGATTCGTTCAGGAAGGGGAAGCCAGTGAAGCGAAGAGAGGAGGGGCTGCACATGGTCGAAGCGACTGGCGAGGTAGATGACCCTGGCAGCAGAGTTTTGGACAGAGATGAGGGGAGAAAGGTGAGACCGGGGAAGGCCAGTGAGAAGGAGGTTACAGTAATCGAGGCGAGAGATGACCAGAGCATGAACAAGAGTTTTGGCAGACGAGACAGAGAGAAAAGGGCGAATCTTAGCAATGTTATGGAGGGAGAAGCGACAGGATTTAGCAACAGAGTCAATGTAGGGTTTAAAAGAAAGGGCTGAGTCAAAGATGAAGCCTAGGCTACGGGCTTGGGGGACAGGCAGGATGGTGACTCCATCAATAGTTATTGACAGTGAGGAAGGAGAGGAAGGATGAGGGGGGAAGATAAGGAGTTCAGTTTTAGCCATGTTGAGTTTGAGTTGACGTTGAGACATCCAGGTAGAGATGTCAGAGAGACAGTTGATGAGACGAGCTTGAACAGAGGGAGAGAGAGAGGGAGTAGAGAGATAGAGTTGAGTGTCATCAGCATAGAGGTGGTATTGGAAGCCATGGGAGGCAATGAGTTTGCCTAAGGATGAGGTATAGATCGAGAAGAGGAGAGGGCCAAGAACAGAGCCTTGAGGAACACCAACTGAGAGGGGGAAGGAGGAGGAGGCGGAGTTGGAGAGAGACACATTAAAGGAGCGGTCAGAGAGGTAGGAGGAGAACCAGTTATGGACAGAGCCACAAAAGCCAAGGGAGTGAAGGGAATCCAGCAAGAGTGAGTGGTCAACAGTATCGAAGGCAGCAGAGAGATCAAGGAGGACAAGAATGGAATAGAGACGTTTAGATTTAGCCACCAGAAGATCGTTGGTGATCTTAGCGAGAGCAGTTTCAGTAGAATGAAGGGGGCGGAAGCCAGATTGGAGGGGGTCAAGGGAGGAGTTGGAGGATAGGAAGTCAAGGCAGCGGGAGTAGACAACACGTTCAAGCAGCTTGGAAGCAAAAGGAAGGAGTGAGACAGGACGATAGCTAGAAGGGTCAGAGGGGTCAAGAGTGGACTTTTTGAGAATAGGAGAGACTGTGGCATGTTTGAAGGCAGAAGGGAAAGAGCCAGTAGAGAGGGAGAGGTTGATGATGTGCAGGAAGGAAGGGGCGACAGTGGGAGTAATGGAGGTGAGGAGGCGGGAAGGAATGGGATCAAGGGGGCAAGTGGAAGGGTTGGAGGAGGAGAGCAGAGAGGAGATTTCCTCAAGGGAGGCAGAGGGGAAGGAGGACAGGAGAGAAGGAGTGGGAGGAGGGAGAGAGGTGAGAGTGGGAAGAGGAGAGGAGTGGGAAGCGATGTCGAGGTGGATCTTGTCTATCTTGGAGGTGAAGAAGGAGGCAAGATCCTGAGCAGAAAGGAAAGAAGGAGGAGGAGGACAGGGAGGCTACAGTCATTTCAAGTGCAGGACGTAATTCTCTCAGTGATTCCCACACATAGATTTCACATGGGTTGTTGGCATCGGTAAGATATAAGTTTTGAAAAGATCTCACATGCTAGTCTTGCCAGGAAAACGACCAAAAGAGCAGGATAGAGATGTGATGAGTGTGATAAATTTGTTAGTCCTGGGGTAAATTTAACTCGAGTCTTAAAAGAACTGGCATAGAGGGTCTGTGTGTCACAGTCCCATGGAATAGACACCCTCCATGCAGTTTTATAGAGCCCTATGGAGGAGACGTGCCCCCATCACAGCTCCCAAGAGCAACATGCAACATGCACACACATGCGCACACACACCCCTCAGCTCCATAGTGCCTCACTGAACGGACATTCCTCTCTCCCAGCCTTTTCAGTCTGATCTAGAAGCTCCAGAGGAATGAGTTAGTGTAGGGGTAAAGCAGGAGGGGGAATTAACACAGGGAAGTTGGGGATGGGGGCATAGCATGGCTTTTCTGGGGTTGGTGAAACCAGAGATAGGGTCAATATTAATAGAGAGAGAGTGAGGCCTCGTAATTAGTGCGTGGGGGTTGGGAGGCAGGCTGAGAAGCTGGACCCCTGGGTTCTGTCCCTAGGTCTCTGAGTGCGCCGATCTACAATGGTCCCTGTGCAAGGAGGGACCACACCAAGGTCTCTGGGTGGTCTCTGGGTGGACCCACTCACAATTTGCTGGTTGCAGTGACACTTTGCTGCAGGAATCCCCAAGTTTTTCCTCTTCTGCCAGGTACTACCCCCTTGTCTCTTGTTGCAGAAACTCCTTCCCCCACCCATGGGTTGGTTCTGGCCACCTCTGTAGACTGTACAAATCTGTCGCCCGGTGATGGGGTCACAGAGAGAACGGCACATTAATGGAATGAATTTTCTGACATATTCCCCTCTGCATGTCCCACCAGGTGCCTCTGTATGCCTGTTAACAATCCGTAGTAGCAACACATTCAGTGCTCAGTGCAACTGTATCAGCCTTCAATAAATAAACCTTCTAGAGTACTTGGAGACCCCCAGCAAGGCCTGCAGTAAGAGCCCTTTATACAGCCATGAATCCCCTTTCCTTACCTTCTGCTGCCACACTGTGCCCTTTATGTAGGATAGCAACCCCATTTCCTGTCTCTTATCTTAAGTGGTGCCCCACATTTTTGCCAGTGGCAGTGTGGCCCCATTCTGAGACTTCAGTATAATCCTCCAACCCCAGACACCAGTAAAGACATGCAAAGGATGTAACCCTACACCATTAGGGGTGCTGCTGGTGTACCGGGCCCCTTCCTGCCCAGCGGCATCCCTTGCCGCTCTAGCAGAGCTGGTTTCGGTGGTGGTGCTGGACTCCTCCAGGACCTTGGTCCTGGGGGACTTCAATACCCATGCCGATACCGGCCTTGTGGGAGTGGAATGACAGTTCATGGCTGCCATGGCAACCATGGACTTGTCCCAAGTTGTTAACTGCCCAACCCATTGGGGGGGGGGGCACATCCTCGACCTGGTGTTTTGTTCTGGCCTTGAGGTGGGTGAAACGGTAGTGAGGGATGTGAGGGTCACGGCCTTGTAATGGACGGATCATTATCTCCTACAGGCCAGTCTCTTAGCACACCACCTCCAGAAGGGGAATGGAGTTGGACCAGTTAGGTTGGTCTGCCCCCAGAGGCTGATGGAACCTCTGCAGTTCCAGGAGGCCCTGGGGGATTTAACCTTGGATCCTGACAGCCGCTCTGTCGATGAACTCGTCTGTGCTTGGAACATCTTGCTCGGGGAGGCCATTGACAGGGTGGCTCTGAGACATCTCCTACCTCTGTCTCGTCACCGCAGGGCCCCTTGGTTTACTGAGGGGCTGTGGTGTATGAAGCAGGCAGGCAGGCAACTAGAGCGATGTTGGTGTCGGACTGGCAATGAATCCGACCAACTTCTCCATAGGGCCCATTTGAGGTCCTATGTTGAGGCTGTGAAGACAGCAAAAAAAGAATTCTTTGTCACCCTCATAGCGTCTGCAAAGTCGCGTCCAGCGGAGCTGTTCCGGGTGGTGCGGGGGCTGGTCAGTCCGGCCTCCCTCTGCCTAGATGGGGACTTGTCCCAGGCCCGCTGTGAGGAGTTTGCCACCTACTTTTCAGACAAGATCGGTCGAATCCAGAGCAACTTCGACACTGGATTAAGGGCAGTGGAGGTGGAGCGTGAGGAAATGGAGGCCCCGTCTGGTCCATCTTCTTGGAATGAGTTTCAGGAAGTGACGCCAGCCAATGCCGTGGATGTCCTGGGGTCTGTTAGATCCACCAGCTGTGACCTAGATCCATGCCCCTCCTGGCTGGTGAAAGCCTCCAGGGAGACATGGCGAAGGTAAGCAACGCGTCCCTTCGGCAGGGGAGTTTTCCCCCCAGTCTCAAGGAGGCTGTGGTGCGCCCCCTGCTGAAGAAGCCATCTTTGGATGTGGACGCACTCACCAGTTACCGACCTGTCTCTAAACTTCCCTTTTTAGGGAAGGTTATTGAACGGGCGGTGGCACTGCAGCTCCAGGTTCACCTTGACAGCATCAGTTTCCTTGACCCATTTCAATCAGGTTTCTGCCTCGGTTATAGCACAGAGATGGTGTTGGTGGCCTTGGTGGACGATCTCCGCCGGGAGATGGACGCAGGACATTCAACACTTCTGGTCCTGCTAGATCTCTCGGCCGCCTTTGATACAGTGGACCATGGGCTGCTGCTGAGATGGTTGCAAGCCCTGGGGGGTCTGGACGGGACTGTCCTTGGGTGGCTCCGGTCATTCCTCTTGGGGAGAAGCCAACGGGTTGTCCTGGGGGCTGAGTCTTCTAGCCCCCGGGCCCTGGATTGTGGTATTTCGCAAAGTTCCATCTTGTCTCTGCTATTGTTTAATGAATATATGCAGCCCTTGGGGGAGATCGTGAGATGGTTTGGTGTGCATTGCCCCCCGTGTTAAGCGGGGGGCCACGATGGAGAGGGCATTCTCGGTAGTGGGACCGCGGCTGTGGAACTCCCTTCCGGAGTAAGCTCGCCTGGCCCCATGCCTGCTAACATTCCAGCGAAACTGTAAGACCTGGCTGTTTGCCCAGGCCTTTGGGAGGGAGGGTGAGTAGGGTGGGGGGTTTTAGCTCCCCCACCTATTTTTGGTTTTTAGAGTGTTTGTCTAGCCCTGTTAATTAATTATTTTTATAATATTTATGGTTATTTTAAATTGTTTTTATTGTATTTTAAAAATTGTTGGAAGCCGCCCCGAGCTGCATGGCAGGAGGGGCGGGGTAAGAGTTTATAAATAAAATAAATAAATAAATAAATATGCTGATGACACCCAGCTTTACCTCTCCTTTTCCCATAGCCCAGCAGGTTCAGAGTCTCAGGGTATTGTTGGACCCAGATCTCCACCTAGATCGGCAGGTGGAGGTGGTGGCCAAGGCTGCCTTCCACCAGCTGTATCTGATGCGGAGGCTGCATCCATATATTTCCAGACCTGACCTGGCCACCCTCATCCATGCCTTCATTACCTCGAGGCTAGACTACTGCAACGCGCTCTACGTGGGACTTCCCTTGATGCTGGTTTGGAGGCTGCAACTGGTGCAGAACATGGCGACTCATCTCCTAATGGGGACGGGTCGACGGGAACACATCACCCCCGTGCTCCACGTGCTGCACTGGCTGCCTATAGCGTACCGAGCCAGATTCAAGGTGTTGGTCTTGGCCTATAAAGCTCTACATGGTCTTGGCTCCTCATACCTCAGGGACCGCCTCACCCTCCGCGTCCCAGAGCATCCCCTTCGGTCCACCGGGGGCGCCTTCCTGGAGGTCCCCCGTGAAAAGCAGGGGGCCACTATGGAGAGGGTGTTCTCAGTGGCAAGGCTGCGATTATGGAATTCCCTCCCGGAGGAAGCCCGTCTGGCCTTGAGTCTGTTGGCCTTCCGCCGGGCTTGTAAAACCTGGCTGTTCTCCCAGGCCTTCAAAGGAGGGGAGCGGGGATGAGATAAAAGATTTGGGGTGGGGTGGGGGGATAGTGGTTTTTTTTAGATGGGGTCTTAAATGTTTTTATTTGTTGTGTTTTATTGTTTTATTTATTGCTTTTATGTTGTACGCCGCCCCGAGATGCCACAGGCATGAAGGGGCGGCTAATAAATATAAAATAAATAAATAATTTAAATTAAAGTCATGGGGAGCTGAGCCATTGGCTTTAATGGATAGGGGTTTGCACCCAAAACATTTGAAATGTCAATCAAAATCATGACCCTATATGAAGATGGCTTGACCCTACTTGGGATCATGAACTACAGTCTGGGAATCTCTCTGTTATCTAGTCCCCCTATGTCAGGGATGGGGAAGTGTTTCCCTCTCAGAGGCCACTCTACAAGCGCCAAGGGCCTCATAGAAGTTGTGGGCAGGGGTGCTTAAGAGGTGTACTCGGGAAGAGAAGGATCAAGATTTATTTAGTTATTTATTTATCTAGTTAGTTAGTTAGTTGTATTTTTAACCTGCTACCTCTTGCCACAGGCAACTCAGAGCAGTAAATAAAACATATACAATCTTATAAAACAGTATAAACATAATGTGGAACCACATAACGCCTCCCCCCAACCCGTCTCCCTCCCCAAAGGCCTGGCGGAACAGCCAGGTCTTACACTGTATCCAGAAAGAGGGGAGGTCTGGGGCTACCACTGAGGGAATTCCACAGCCTAGAGGCTGCCACTGAGAACGCCCTCTCCATCGTCGCCACCCAGGAAACCCAGGTCTGTGTCACGGGTCCATCTTCTCCTTGTGTATATACCCTCATCTCTGCTCCCTTCCCCTCAGCTCCCACTTTCAGTGCTTGAGGGCAGAAACTGGATTTGGGGCCAGATCCAGGAACTGAAAAGAGTCCAAATAAAATCTAGCTGTTGGAGGCTGTATTCATCCTCCGGGCCCAAGGTTCCTCACCCCCACCCAGGAGGGGGGGGGGGGTCATTAAAGAAGCAATTCACAAATGTTTTGTTTGTGTGACCTCTTTTGGGACAAGCATAACCCCAGGACCCCCAGAAAGCAACAGAGACATGGAAAAGTTATTAAATATCAATCAGGGTTGTGTGACATGCCCCCCCCCCCCCCGATGGCATGGAAGGTCTCCACCCCTGGATTTGGGCACCTCTGCATTAGAAATGACCGCACTGAAAGACAAAAGAGTGTTTTCTGTTCTTATATTCTGACTCTCTGCCTAGCGCTGGCCATCTTAGCCCCAGTAGCTCCTGCATTAAGTCCTGCCTTGTTACACTTATGTGCTAATAGTTTATTTGAAGTACTCATTGGATTCTAATTGTTTTGCATTACTAAGAGAGATACGTACAATATTGTTTGAATTTACATATGGAACCTTGTCCTTTTTTGTTTTGTTTTCCCTGGTTCCTGCATTAAGTCCAGAACATGCAATTTTGGATAAAAACAGATGTTTGGCTAGTGTGGCAGTGCCCCAGCCCATGACAGGGTGGGAACCCGGCCGGGTTGGCGTTCAGATGCGCACACAACCCGGGCAGCTGGTGAGCTGTCTCCCATCCCTTCCCCACCCCGGGCAGGGCAGGAGAGTGCAATAGATGTGTGGGTGGCCACCCTCGCCCCACTGTCCCCCTCCACCATGACAGACAGCTATGGTGACCAATGACGGGCAGCCATGGAGGCTGACCATAGCAACCCCCATCCCACGGTCTATATGGCTGGGGCAAACAGACATGTTGGTTTGCCTGGGCAGCCCTTGGCCAGGAATGAGTTCCCAGGATCTTCTTGAGACTCATTCCGGGTCAGCCATCTATCTGTATTGGGTGCAGTAGAGGGCCAGCATCTGGGGGCTGTAGAACAGATGTGAGTCCCTGGCCGAGACAGGCCATAGCAGGCCCATGTTGTTTTAACCCTTTTTTTGCAAAAGCGTGGCAGTCCTTCCTGAAGGGAGACGGTTGGGAGGTCGCATGCATTTGCTGTTGCTGGTGAGATGGGGGAGGTGACAGCATGCACACTGGAAGAATGACCATGGAGGCAAATATTCAGGTCCAAGTTCAGATCTAGCAGACTCACATTTCTGTGTGTGTTTGCAAACTCTGAAGGCAAATTCCTTGTCCAGTAATTTGCAATGTGTGTATCTGAGGTTTTATACAATATTTAAAAGGGGGAGGGGCTTGTTTGGCTTTGTTCTAAGCCAATCCACAAAATCTAGCCAGAGTCAAAGTGGTCAGGTGAGGCAATGCTTCACTAGCCAAAACTGAATAGCACTGGACTCTTTTAGGGTGGGTTGTTTCTGAGTATACCTGTTGAAATGGCATTGGATGGATCAGGTGTTCGGCGATACCCATCTAGTGCCGGACGAGTTTCACAAATTACCAAGCTACCGTTTTCCATTTATTTTTTCCCGCTGTTACTTAGGGTGGAGTGTGCAATTCGTATTCTCCCCTGCCTTTTTCTGAGGACTCGGGGTGTAGCAGCCAGATGCAGCAGGGTGAACATCTGTCGGCCACCGGGCACTACATCGTGTGGTGTGGCTCGGTTGCCAAGAGTGGGGTACGGCTACCCAAGGCATGGGGGTAGGTAGGCTTCTCTGTGGCTGTGTAGTGTGTAGACTAGCCACAGTGACAGGAGCGGCTTCGGATTAAGGATTGCAGCCCAGGAGTTGTGGCCACCAGGGGGCTCTGGATGGTGCTGAGAGAGGAGGTTCTCTCTCCCCCTCTCCCTCCAGTGTATCCAGCTGGGGACGTGACCCTGAGTTGCTTCCTGGATCAGATGTTGCTGCATCCGGAGGGATGAGCTACTGCTCCCCCTGCGGGGTGGAGAGACCCTGATCTCATCTCTGCGTCTGGCCCCTGTGGGGGACTGTCCCAAGCTGGATCTCGCTCTGCAGCCAGTGACTCCTGAGCCAGAGACTCCAGGTAACTGGGGAGATTCGGTGGAAGGGGATGGGGATGGGCAGGGAGGGGGCTCACTGGCGCTTGGCAGATCTACTAGCTTGTGCAGGCAGGGCCCGATCCAGGCATGTTCAGACCGTAAAGCTGGGGGGGGCATGTGCTGGGGTGTGTGTGACAAGGTGTGAGCCCATGGGGAGGCACCTGCCTGGGGTGGGTCAGGCAGAGCTCCCAGGGCAGACAGGCAGCGGCCCAGGCGCCAAGTGAACAGGTACAGCAAACAGGGAAGTTTGCCTAGGAGCGCTGCTGTCAGCAGGGGAGCGTGCAGAGGACCCAAGGAAGGTAGGTGAAGGGTTTGTCTGGGAGAAGGGTCTGTGTTTGTTTGAGGACAGGCTGTGTGCTCAGAGGAGTTGTTTCTGGACGGGGTGATCAGGATGCAGAGTGTTGGACTGCCTGATTGTCCTATTGTGTGTGAAGGCTGCTGTGAATCAGGCTTGATTAGGGGCCGGAGCTAGAATCTGCTGACGCAGGGGCCAAGCCACCAGAGTATATAAGAAGAGCAGACAGGCAACAGCCTAGGAGACAAGCGAACAGGTACAGCAAACAGGGAACGTTTTCCTAGGAGTTTGTTGTGGAGGGAATACCCTAGACAGGTGAGCGACTGCATTCACATATACACTCCCTTGTAGTTAAATACACAACTAGGGTTAAGCCTAACATCTCACCAAACAAAATGCAGACAGTAGACCAGTAGCAGGATGGGGGCTACCCGGTCTTTTGCACCGAGTGCCACATGTACGATTATCTTCCTGTTGGGGAGAAGTTGTATGTGTGCACCCAGTGCAAAGAGCTCCTAGCTCTCAGAGAACATGTACGGTCTCTGGTGGCTAGAGTGGCCAAGCTGGAGGAGCTGAGGCAGACAGAGAGGTATGTAGAGGAGTCCTTCAGGGACATAGTAGAACAGTCCCACCTCCACTCTGGCAGCCCCTGTGCTGCTTTGGAGGGGCGAGGTCTCCAGGGAGGGGAGCACACACGTGAAATGGCAGGAAGCAATCCTGTAACTGGGACCTGCCTTCCGGGTGATGTGTTATCCTCTTGCACCGAGGATATTTCTCCAGGGGTGTGTGCCCAGAAGGGTGGGAATAGGACAGCTGTGGTAGTTGGGGATTCTATTATTAGGAATGTAGATAGCTGGGTTGCTGGTGGCCGTGAGGACCGCACGGTAACTTGCCTGCCTGGTGCGAAGGTAGCGGACCTTACACGACACAGAGATAGAATCCTAGAGTGTGCTGGGGGGGAACCTGTTGTTGTGGTCCATGTTGGTACCAATGACATAGGTAGATGTAGGATGGAGGTTCTGGAGGCCAAATTTAGGGTTTTAGGTAGTAGACTCAAGTCCAGAACCTCCAGGGTAACCTTCTCAGAAGTGTTGCCTGTTCCACGCGCAGGACCCCAGAGGCAGACAGAGCTGCAACGTCTCAATGCGTGGATGAGACAATGGTACAAGAAGGAAGGCTTTAGATTTATCAGGAACTGGGCAGCCTTCTGTGAAGGGGGGAGCCTATGCAGACGGGATGGGCTCCACCCTAACCAGAATGGAACTCGGCTTCCGGCACTAAAAATTTAAAATGTGATAGAGCAGATTTTAAACTAGAACCTGGGGGAAAGCCGACAGGCACTGCGGAGTGCACAGTTTGGGCTGTGGCATCTTAGCAGGATGATGTTAACTTAAGAGATTTAGAGTTGCTTAAGACTGAGGAAGGGATAAAAAATAAAGGACTTCAGGTAGAATTCTCTGGAGAACAGATAAATAACAATTCCAGGGTGCCTGATACAGTCCCCTATAATGTGCACAGCAAGAAGAATAAAAACAATACACACACATGTCTATATGCAAATACTAGTAGCCTAAAAAGTAAGATGGGAGAATTAGAGTGTATGGCGCTAAATGAAGAGCCAGACATTATAGGCATCACAGAGACATGGTGGAACGAGGATAACCAATGGGACACTGTAATAATAGGGTACAAAATATATCGGAATGACAGAGTAGATAGAGTTGGTGGTGGGGTGGTTCTATTTGTAAAAGAACAACATCGAGTCAAGTACAATTAAAATTTTAAAGGATGCAAACTGTTCCCTAGAATCTCTATGGATAAAAAATCCAGGTTTAAAGGGGAAGAGTATCGCAGCAGGGCTATACTATCGTCCCCCTGACCAGGACAGAGAGACTGATAAGCAATGCTAAAGGAGATTAGACCGACTACTAAAGTCGGCAACCTAATAAAGATGGGTGACTTCAATTACCCTAATATTGATTGGGGGAATGTTTCCTTGGGGCGGGACGTGGAGGTCAGTTTTCTGGATGCCCTAAATGACTGCTTCCTAGAACAGCTGGTTCTGGAACCAACGAGAGGAGGAACTATTCTAGATCTAGTCCTGAGTGGCACGCAGGATCTGGTGCAAGGAGTAACTGTGGCGGAGCCACTAGGCAATAGCGATCATAATATGATCACATTTGACATAATTTCTGTAGGGAGAAAGATAAAGAAAAGTACAGCAATAGCATTTAACTTTAAAAAGGGAGACTATGACAAAATGACGAAATTAGTTAAAAAGAAACTAAAAAGCCCAGTTGCAAGGGCTACAAGTTTGCAAGAGGCGTGGAGGTTGTTTAAAAGCACCCTTCTGGAAGCCCAGAATAATTGCATCGCGCAAGTTAAAAAAGGAAGCAGGAAGATCAAACATCTTCCACTGTGATTAAATGGGGAGGTGAAGGAGGCTATTAGAGCCAAAAAGGCATCCTTTAAGAAATGAAAGGCTAGTCCCAATGAAAACAATACGAAAGAGCATAAACACTGCCAACGTAAATGTAAAGTGCTAATAAGGCAGGCCAAGAGAGATTTTGAAGGGAGACTTGCTAAAGAGGAAAAAACAGGCAACCAAAACTTTTTCAAATACATCAGAAGCAAGAAGCCTGCTAGGGAGTCAGTTGGGCCATTAGATGACAAGGGAGTAAAAGGGGCGCTCAGGGAGGATAAGGACCTTGCAGAGAAGCTGAATGAGTTCTTTGCATCTGTCTTCACTGCGAGGATTTTGGGGAGGTACCCACGCCGGATCCTTGCTTTGTGGGCGAGGAATTGGAAGAGCTGTTACAAATCAATGTGACATTGGAGGATGTTCTAGGGCAAATTAACAAACTGAATACTAACAAGTCACCAGGGCCAGATGGCATTCACCCCAGGGTTCTGAAGGAACTCAAATATGAAATCGCAGACCTACTGTTAGTAATTTGTAACCTGTCACTAAAATCTGCCACTGTACCTGAGAACTGGAGGGTGGCAAATGTAACTCTGCTATTTAAAAAGGAATCCAGAGGCGATCCTGGAAACTACAGACCAGTAAGCTTGACGCCTGTGCTGGGCAAAATGGTGGAAACCATAATTAAGGACAGAATTACAGGGCATGTTGACAAACATGGCTTAATGGGGAAGAGTCAACACAGATTTAGTAAAGGTAAGTCATGCCTCACTAACCTGTTGGAATTCTTTGAGGGTGTGAATAAGCATGTGGACAAGGGAGACTCAGTAGATATAGTGTACCTGGATTTCCAGAAAGCATTTGATAAGGTCCCTCATGAGAGACTCTTGAGAAAGGTAAAAAGTCATGGGATAGGAGGTAGTGTCTGACTATGGATCAGAAACTGGTTGAAAGATAGAAAGCAAAGGCTAGGACTAAATGGTCAGTTTTCACAATGGAGAGATGTAAAAAGTGGTGTGCCTCAGGGA
>QEPC01013206.1:1587626-1603803 GCA_003113815.1 Sphenodon punctatus
AACTAATAAACAAGGAGCAGTTATTTACCCTCTCAGCTAGTACTAGAACTAGGGGACACTCCATGAAACTCATGGGTGGCAAGTTTAAAACAAATAAAAGAAAATATTTTTTCATTCAGCGTATAATTGGGTTGTGAAATCTACTGCCAGAGGCTGTGGTAAGGGCCAGTGCTATAGCTGAGTTTAAAAGAGGTTTGGACAAGTTTCTGGAAGATTAGCAGCTATTAGCCAGACAGGACCAGGGAACATGACAGGAGCTGGGGGAAAACAACAGGGAATGGATCCCCCATTGTGACCTGTTGGGTGCTTCTCCCAAGCCACCGTGATTGGCCATTGTGTGTTGAGTGAAAAAAATACTTTCTTTTATTTGTTTTAAATCTGCTTCCAGTATGTTTCATGGAATGTCCCCTAGTTCTCGTACTATTTGAGAGGGTAAATAAATAACCACTCCCTATTTACTTGTTCCTCACCACTCATGATTTTATAGACTTCTCATATCCCTCTGTCGTCTCTTGTCCAAGCTGGGCTAGATGGACCATTGGTCTGACGCAGTATGGCACTTCTTATGACCAGGGGGTTTCATGCAAGTGAGCTGCTGGGGGGAGATCAGAGCCGTGGCCTGGCTGGAGGGTGAACGCTGGCCTCCTGCAGAGTCCGATATGGGGAGGAGCCTGAGGAGCATCCAGCCTGTAAAGGGCAGGGGGACAAGAGGAGGGAGTCAGGGGGGAGGGGCTCTGCAGGGGCAGGAGGAGAGTTAGGGGCTAAAGATGAAGGGGGGTTGAGAGGCTGCAAGAGCAGGAGAGTTAGGGGACCCGTGGATGATGCAAGGTGATGGGAATGGTCAGGGTGCACTGCAGCGGTAGACACAGGAGCATGGAAGCCGGAAGGCAGGGGTGGGAAACATTTCCCTTTCTAGGGGCTGTCACGGGTTGGAGGTCCACACCCCCACTTTACCGGGTTTGAGTGACTCAGTTTCCCTCGCTTGCAGTGCACTTGAATCAGTTTTTCTCTCTAGCCGATTCAATCCTGCAGCAGGGACAATCCCTCTGTCACCCAAGGGCCCGATCCTTCCCATTTACAGACTCTTTCTCTCTGGGGTCCCCAGTGTTTAGGCACTGGTGCTCAGTGTGTTTCCAGTGTTAGACACAGACACTTCTTCATAAAGATAAGAAGAACATTTATTGATTTACATAAGCAAGATAGTTGATACAGAGTGGTAACTAGAAATCAAAGGTAAATATTACGCATTCCTAATCTATATTGGTTGAGTTCCTAGATTAGAATCTTACCCTATAAAGGTCCATAAGACTCAGTGCACACACAGCCAGTTTGGTGATGTTGGCTGGGCTCCAGTTCTTAAGATTAGAAATCAAAGTCCTGGTCTTGGTGCATGTCTTCCAGCCTTGCTAGCTGGCAGGATCCAGGATGCAGATCAGATGGCTTTCTCTTAAATACCAATTCTGAGTCCTTTGTTTCTCCTTCCCGCCTTGGAGAAACCTGAGGTTTGTCACGTACACAGAAAGTAACCAGGAAGATCAATTTGCATCTCCATAGGATTCTGTCTGGTGTCAATCCACATCCTTGAAATGTATACACTTCCTGGAGTTTCCCAATTGTCCTTTCACAGTACATGAATCGAGTTTTACAGGTCTCAATTGCAACATTACATACAAGTTGAACCTTTTGCTTTACATATTTATTAGACTTGTAGCCTACATGTAGACCAGTATCACATGTGTGTGCCCCTATGTTCTTCGTGACAGGGGCCACTTTGAAAATTAATACAAGCTCCAAAGTTGGGGGTGCTCTCAGGAAGAGAAGGATCCGGATCATGAATCTGTCCCCTCTCCTTGTCTGTACGCCCTCATCTCTGCTCCCTTCTCCTGAGCTCAGTCTTTCAGTGCTTGGTTGGGCGAACAAACTGGATCCAGGGGCCAGAGACAGACACTGGAAAGGGGCCACATAAAAACTAGCCCTGGGCTGCCTTTGCCTTGCCAGCTGGAAGCTCCTCAGCCCTGCCAGAGGAGTTTCCTGTGTTGCCCCACAGCACTAACCCCCAACTGCCTTGGATTGGGCACCGAGGCAAAAGCTTTGGGATTTGTTCCACCCAGTGTCCTGTGCCTGCTGGGTGGGCTTAAATACTGGAGAGTGGCCAATCGGGGAGCTGGGGGCGTGTCTTGGGCTGTGGAGGGTAGACCGTCTTAACTGTTAGGGCTCTGCAGTGGAGCGGGGCACTGTCAAACCCTAAAGGTGTCTGTTGGAGGCCTTGGGACTTCTGGCATTGAGGAGCAGAGCCTGTTGGGGTGCCTGGAAGCATCCCCAAATCATCATGTCTCCCCTCGCAGATAAGAGTCCTCTGTTCCTTATTCAGGTGTGGATATAATTTGAACAGAGTGAGGTAGAAGGGTCTGTCCCATTCAGAGGGATTCAGAATCTCTGCCGTGATCGATCAGGGAAACTCAGAGAAACTCAAACCAGACAGGAGGAATGGGGATCTGGAATGGCCTAAACCCTTCCCGAAATCTCCCACCTCATCCTAACAAGTTGTAGAATGACGTGTCCCCATGTCACCCCAGATCATCCCTTTCTCCCAGGCAAAGGGAAATGGCTGCAGTGAAGTCAGCTCAAATGGGTGATTGTCAGGGAATTGCTACTGGCTTCTAACCTAAAGGGGGTAGAACAGTCCTAAAGGGATCAGCTGCATCACTTATTTTCTCCCTGTTTCAGGGGCCAGCGACCTTCGAGGAGGTGGCCATGTATTTCACTAAGGGCGAGTGGTCTCTACTGGATCCAGGCCAGAAAGCCCTGTACAGGGACGTCATGTAGGAGAATTACGAGAGCGTGAGCTCGCTAGGTGAGGATCCCCTTCCTGCTTGGTTAATAGAATCTGCGGGGGATCTGAGAAGTGACACAGGCTGCTTCAGCTCAAAGATCTTCTTTCAGGCCAGTAGTCAAACCACAGCAACTGAGGGGGGCAGGAGGCTAAAAGATTATGGGGGCAGAGAGGGGGGTATTAATCCCATTGAGGTGAAGAGATCCCAGAGTTTAATGCAGGAGGCTGAACACCTCCATCCTCAGAGCCTGACTCTCCAAAAGATCTCGATGGCTTTGTTCCTATCTGTTTAGAGTGTTCATAGTGCTGCTACTAATCATTTCTGTAGCGCTGCTAGGCATACGCTGCACTTTACAGTCACAGATTTTGGAGACAGGTCCCTGCCCAGGGAGTTTACAATCTAAGATGGACACGAGTGAGGGCAATACAGGGAGAGACAGACACATGCACTCCCATTTATTACCGATGGGGGAATTGAGGCTGAGACTTGCCCAAGGCCACCCAGTGAGTTTATGGCTAGGGCAGGATTTGAACCCTGGCTTCCCAGTACCAAGTCCAGCACCTTACCCACTACACCACAACCAGAGTGCGGGATGGGTGGGGAAGGGACTGACTAAGGTTTCTGATAGCTGATGTTCCACTCCCATATCCTTCCCATTTCCTGTTCCCCTGATCAGGGCTCGGGACGGCCAAAACCCATGTGATCTCCCAGATGGAACAAGGGGAAGAGATGTGGGTCCTGGATCCCCAGGAGGATGAAACCATCAAGGTATCCACAGATGTGGTTTCAGGTGTGGAACTTGTTCAAGCAATTTAGGAACTCTGCATGTGCGTGTGTATGTGAAGGGAAAGGCTGAGATTCCCACAAGGATCCTGTGAGCTCCCCCATCTCTGCCCCAAGGGGAGGATCATGCCCAGGGACCGGTGATCACTGTGTTTTCCCTTATGGCTGCCAATTGGAGAAATGCCATAAACATGGGTCCCTGATTGTGCCTAAGAGGTGCTGGCAGGAGTCGTACGCTGCTCCTTCCCATCCTGATCGATACCTGTCTGCAGCAACCCCCCTCCCCCATCCTCTCTTTCCTCAGGGTGTTCACATAGGAGGATGCAGAGAAGGAATTGGGTCTGTCTTCTGTAGAGTTGGGGGAGAGGGATTCATATATTTGCATCTTTTTTTTTTTTTTTAATGTTCCCAGTTTTCTCTCCTTCCCCCCTGCAGGCCCCCTCCCCTTTTAGTGATTCCCTCTATCAACGGCACAAGCAGGTACACTTGTCTGGATATCAACAGCACAAGCAGGTACACTTGTCTGGATTTCTTCTTTCTCCATAGTCCCAGCTACAGGCAGTGGCTCCTGTCTGGGCTCTCCTTTATCACTCCCACCCAGCCACACCAGGAATGCCTGTCTGGATTCTCTGTGTAATCCCAGTAAGCAAGAAGCTGGCAAGGATGAGAATCCTCACTGGGAGAGGAGGGCCAGTTAGTGGCAGTGCATGAGACAACTACAGGGAAGAACTCAGGGGATCGTTTCCCTGAGGCTTTTGGGAGTGGTCAGGGGTCAGAGAGATGGGGTGGGTCAGAGTAGGAGAGGGGTGTGGACTCTGAACAAAGCCATCATCCACACAAGAGAGAAACAGCTCCCCACACTCCATGTTTGGGAAGAGGTTCTGTGATAAGCTAGACCTTGTTGCACATCAGAGAATCCACACAGGCAAGAAACCCCATAAATTCCTTGACTGTGGGAAAGACACTTTGGAAGGCATCAGAGACTTCTGAGGGCACCTGTTCTGGGTTCAAGAATGACAAAGCCTCACAGATTCTCTCTTTATCCCAGCAGGTGATCAGACACTGAGGGAAAAGATGGAGGAAAATCCTCAGCAGAGAGACATTGATCCAATGGGACCACAGGAGACATCACTTGGAAACCCCAAAGGGACTGTGTGCCCCAGCAATGATACCCATGAGAGTGGGCACAGCTCAGAAGGACAACTGGGGAAGGAACCAACAGAGAGATGGGGTGAATCCACTCTCCCTGTGGGAGGTGCCAAGGATGTGAAAAGAACTGCAGTCAACACAAGAGAGAAAAAACACTTGTGCCCTGACTGTGGGAAAAGCTTCCAGTACAAATCACTGCTTCTACAACACCAGAGAATCCACACAGGAGAAAAGCCCTATCAGTGCCTGGATTGTGGGGAAAATTTCCGCCACCAGTTATCTTTATATAAACACCATCGAGTTCACACAGGAGAAGGGAAGCCCTATAAATGCCTGGTGTGTCTGAAAAGCTTTCATGATCAGTGGTCTTTAGATACTCACCAGAGAACCCATACAGGAGAGAAACCATATAAATGTCCTGACTGTGAGAGAAGCTTCAGCCACAGTTCTAACCTTGTGACACACCAGAGAATCCACACAGGAGAGAAGCCATATAAGTGCCATGACTGTGGGAAAAGCTTCAGTGTGAGTTCAAACCTGATCATCCATCAGCGAATGCACACAGGCGAGAAACCATATGAATGCTCTGACTGTGGGAAAAGCTTCCGTGACCCAACATCTTTAGACAGACACCAGAGAACCCACACAGGAGAAAAACCATACGACTGCCCTAACTGTGGGAAAAGCTTTAGTCAGAGTCGATACCTTATTAGACATCTGATCATCCACACAGGAGAAAATCCCTACGAATGCATGGAGTGTGGGAAAAGCTTCCGCAAGCAGTGTTCTTTAGATATTCACCAGAGAACCCACACAGGAGAGAAACCATATAAATGTCCTGACTGTGGGAAAAGCTATAGCCAGAGCTCTTACCTTATCGTCCATCAGAGAATCCACACAGGAGAGAAACCTTACAAGTGCCTGGAATGTGGGAAAAGGTTCCGAGACAACTCGCAACTTAGTAAACATCAGAGACGTCACACAGGTGAGGAGACGCAGAACTATCCTCGTCTTTGAGTGATCTGAGGGACACATTTGCCGATTTCCCATCATTGTCACTGGAGTCTGATTAGGATTAGATAAATCCATGGAGAATAGACCCATCAGTAGATTTTACTACATATTGTCAAGCTACCATGCAATATAATGCTACCTCTTGCTGCCAGAAGCTGGGAATGAATGACGGGGATGGATTGGTTCTGTTGCTCGGTACCTTCCTGTACCTTTCCCTCCTCTTATGTTGTTAGGAGTTCCATTCCCAAGTCCTCAGCTGTCCCATCTCTTAGGCTGGGAAACAGCAGCCATGCACAAGCGGATAAGAAGTCCAGAGCTGCCAGGCTGGGTTCCAGCAATGGTCCCTCTTGCCCTGTATCCTGGCTCAGACTGTGAGCAGCCCTGGATGCTTCAGAGGAAACGGGCCACAAATGAAGGGAACCATCCCCTATTGCTTACTCCCAGAAACCAGAGACTGCATCCCCCCCAACCAAATTTATTATTGTTGTTGTTAAGTATTTATATAGTGCCAATGACGTGGCTGGTTCTTTACAGTCATTGACTATAGACAGGTCCCTGCCCCAGTAGGCTTATAATCTAAGAGAGACAAAGGAGAGGAGATGTAGGGGAGGGGAAACAGAGAGAGAGGTGGGGATACAGTCACAAAGGTTCAGGTGCACACCCTTAGGTAAGTTATAGGGGAGAAGGGAACATTTATGCATCCATTCTTCATGAACCAGCCCTTTTTGGATGGCAGTTGTGATGCTAGCTTTTAAAACATCCCATTGCAATGAGTTCCCCAGGCTACTTGTGCCATGTGTGAAGAATCAATTTCTTTGTGTTTGTTTCAACCTTGTTAAATTCATGGGACATCCCCTGGTTCTAGTGTTGTGGCTGGTGACGCTCTGGCCTTGCAAACTTCTGGCAGAGCAGGGCAAGCCCCAGTCACTTCCTCCTGCTGGTTTCTGGCCGCCTTTGTCCTCTGGAGGAGGAAGGAAATGAAATCCCTAAAAATCCCCCCCCCCCCCCCCCGCGCTGATTCCTGTCCTCAGCAAAAGGGAGAAGAATCCTTTGGCCAAGCCTGAACTTTCCCTCAAAAGACCTGCCCCAGGGTTCTCCTCCCCAATATCTGGACTAAGTCTCCCCATCCTCCAAGCTGAATCCTCAGGAATGGAGGCTGCAAAATGCAGAGGAAAAGGATGCACAACATGGGTTCCAACATCCAAAATCTCACCATCCCTCAGGAATGGGCATCCCCTTGCCATTCCAGAGCTGTCTCCAATGAAAAGGGAGCTGCAAGAGATGACTGCCTGGCCAGCAGCATTTCCAAAGGGATCCTGCAGGGGTGGGGGTGGTGTCAGAGTAGGTGGCATACTGAACCTAAGCCAACAACGTGATGTGGTGACTAAAAAGGCAAGTGCTTTATTGTTCTGTTCTTCTTGGCACTGGTTAGGCCTTGAGTCCTATCCAGGGCTCCTCAGTTTAAGGAGGAGAGAGGGTGTTTTTAGGCAAGCGCCTCCCCACCCATCACCCACCCATGATGCGTGTCACAGGGCTGCCTAGGGTGCCAATGAGGCCCTGCAACATGCATGCAGGGTGGGTGGGGAGGTGCTTGTCTGAAACACACCCATAGAGAACCTGGAAAGGATTTAGAGGGGATCAACAAAGCTGATGAAGGACTGGGTGGCAAGGGCTGTGAGGAGAGCTTGAAGGAAGTGGCCGTGCTTTTCCTAGAGAGAGAAGAGGACTAAGAGGAGTGAGCATGATTATGGTGTGTCCCCCGCCCCCCCAGCTGTTCTCTGTGGACTAGAGTGATTGGGTTTAAATCAAAGGAGGAAAAAAAATGTAGGCTAAACCTTTAGGAAGAATTTTCTGACTGGAAGGACAGTTGACAGGGAGACAGATTGCCAAGGGAGGCTGTGGAGCCCCTATCACTGGAGACCATTAAAAATGGTTAACACCACTCGGAGATGGTCTAGGTATGGCTGGTTCCTGCTACACGGTGGGCGAGACTGACTAGATGACCTTTTTAGGTGCCTTCCGGCCATAGGACTATGATCCTAGTGCCCCCCCCCCCCTCACAGGGACTCCCTAGGTTCTGGTGGGAAAGGGGAGTGAGTGGGAACAAGTGATCTTGGAGGAAGTCCATGGAATCCTGCTCATAAGGGCACCCCGCTTATGAGCGTGGGCCCCTTCCTCAACAGCGGGGTCAGCATCACTCCCCGAGTCCTAGCCAAGTGCCTCTCTGTCTCCATCTGGGGGTTCCAGGAGGAGGAAGGGGCGCTGCTTGCACAGGGCCCTGCTCTAGGCTGCACTCCCTCCTCCCAGGACTTGCTCCCTTTCCTGGGCCCTGCACTCACCACCTCCCTCCTTAAGACCAGCCTGTTACCAGCCAGTAAAATGGGCAGCTAGTCAGGGATGTGGGAACCTTTTATACTGCAGACAGATAGGCAGACTTGTCAGGGAGTTGGGAATGTGCTACATGGTTCCTGCAAATCTATTCCAGTTGTGTGACTCTCTCCCCAGAGCAGGGAATTGCTGATCTCTCCATTCTCTCTCTGTCCCAGCAGAAAAGCAGCAGCATCCATGCCCTGAATGTGGGAAAAGCTTCCATTACAAAAATCACCTTGTAAATCATCAGAAAGTCCACATAGGAGAGAAACCCTATAACTGCCCAGAGTGTGGCAAAAGCTTCTATTACAACAAGCAACTTGTAAACCATCAGAGAGTCCATGCAAAGAAGAAAATCGCTAATGCCTCGAATGAGGAAAAGCCTTTCCTTACAAATCACCCCTTGCAAGCCATCAGAGAATCCACGCCCGAGAGAAACCCTATAACTATCTCAAGTGTAGGAAAAGCTTCTGCTTCATGACTCACCTTGTGAAACATCGAGTCCAACACAGAGGAAACAGAATTCCTCATTCCCCGAGCATGGATAGAAGTCCAATCAGTGATCAAGTCTTTTTTTAGACATCAGAAAATCCACAAGTGGGGAGACCAATCTTATGAGTGTTGTGAGTGTGGGAAAAGCTTCCAAGAGAAATAAAAACTCATTACACACCAGAGAATCCACACAGACAAAAAAAACCTGTTGTTGCCCAGAGTGTGGGAAAATCAGTCCTGAAGCAACTTCCCATAATCTACATGGGAGAAAAGCCCTAAAAATGCCTGGAGTGCAAGAAAAGTTTCAGAGAGAGGCTAAACACCAGAAAATCCACAGGAGGCAGAAGTCCTCTGTGCTACGACTGTGGGGAAAGCTTCAGCCAGCGCTGTAATGGACACAAGAAAATCCACATGGGAGAGAAACCTTAAAAACTTCCTGAATATAGGGAAAGTTCCAGTGGGCAGGCTCGCCATGAGGAGATCCCTCTCTCCGACTCTCTGGTCTCCAGAAGCTCTGTTGTCTAGTTATGAGGCAGCAGCTCTCCCTGTGCTGATCAGTGACCTTCTGGTTCTGCAAACCCCAGGAGAAGGAAGTACAGCTCCAATCCCCTCTGCCTGCTTGATGGAGTGCTGACTGCCTGGAAACTGAGAGCCCCAAACACTGGAATTCCCTCTCGGATTCCCATCTACAGAGGCTACAACAAGGATACTCAAGCCAGTGGTTCCTAATTGTTTTTCAGTGTGATCCCACTTTTAAACACCAACCTCTTCCTAAGATCCCAGACATCTTAGGACAGGAAACATTTCCTAAATATCAGTCCAGAATAGTACTTGGGGTTTTGATCCTTAGTTTGGCATCTTTTGACTTAAGCCTAAACTTCCCAACAAGAGACCTCGCCTTCTCCCCCACCCCAAAAACAAACCAACCCTGAGCTCGCTAGCTGGAGATGTGGGTCCCCTGCTACCTCCCTATAGCTGGAGCCGTCTCCTCTGGAAGGATGATGCAAAGTTCTGGTGCAGGGATCTGACCTCCGTGCATGCCCCCCACCCCCTTCTCTCCCAGGAAGTTGGTTTCTGGTTCCCCCTACACATGTATAGTGTCTGATGTTGCCATGATACACAAGGCCCTCAGTCATGGTGGATGAGGAGTGGGGTTGACCTTGCGTTGTGCTTTTTTATAATAGTTTAGTAATTAATAGTTGGATCATGAATGATTTTTCATTATGAGCAGGGACCCATGTCTGCTACATCTTCCTCATTGCCGTCAGTGGGGAGACAACGAAGCGAAGACAGGTCCCTGATTATGGATAATGATTTGGTTAAAGGGTTAAGGTAAATGTACCCCATTAGCACATGAGGATGTGGGGTGTAATGCAATTTCTGTTGTAAATTTGTCTGGCAAGGAGGTCCGATTAACGGCATTAAAAAGTTTGCTTGGTTCAAGGTGAAGAAGGGGTCATAGAAATGGGTCTTAAATGGCATGGGGTTTTGTGATTGGAGGACCTTTTTAAAAAAAAATTTAAATTTTTTTTTATTTATTTACAGACAGGCAGGACAATCCTCTGTCATTAAAGTCAGTGCGGAATCTTGTCATTGACTTTAATGACAGAGGACTGTGCTCTTAGTGTTGGTGGGAAATGTATGTATTCTGCCTGACTTAAAGCTTTAAAAAGGCATCCTTGGTTCTAAGGTAGGTAAAGATTCTCCCCTGATGGTAAACTTGTATGGGCAGTGGTCCAGGGTTAGGAACTGCTCCCCTCTTTCCTTGAAACCCTTCAAACCCTATACTGGCTGAAATTGGACTTTACACCAAGGGTGAAAACCAAGGGTGTTGGTGGGCGAGGGCTTGGGGGGGCGTGGGGGTGGTTGAATCTCCTCTTATTGGGGGGGTTTGCCCCCCCATGGTGTCTTAAGTGCAGAGTCTGGGTGTGCTCCTCGATTCACGGCTCAGCCTGGAATCTCAGGTTGTGGCCGTGGTGGGGAGTGCGTTTCGGCAGTTACATCTTGTCCGACGGCTTCGGCCGTATCGCTCAGACTCTGACCTCGCCACTGTCATCCATGCCTTCATCACCTCGAGGCTGGATTACTGCAACGCGCTCTACGTGGGCCTGCCCGAGAAGCTGGTCCGGAGGCTGCAGCTGGTGCAGAATGCCGTGGCCCATCTCCTGGATGGGGGCTTTCCCCACATATTGTATTTTAAATTGTTTTAAAATTTTATATTGTTTTAAATGTGTTGTTTGCCGCCCCGGGCTGCCCTGTGGGCAGGAGGGGCGGGATATAAATTTTAAATAAAATAAATAAATAAAAACAGACATGATGCTAACCACCCTTGGTGGTTATTTATGCATGTTGCAGGTGCCCTATGCAGCCCTGCAACATGCATAAATAACCACCAAGAGTGGTTAAAGGGTGGTTAGCGTCATGTCTGTTTTCACCCCAAGTCTCTCTTACCCAATCTCGCTAAGCAGCATATGCAGGCTGTTGATAAGGGCCTGGCCCAGATCCAAGTGTTATGGGGCTCCTGCTGACATAAGAAGCCCTTGTGGTTCCCCTAACTCTCCTCCCATGCAGCATCTCTCCCACATCCCCTACAGCCCCATAACTCTCCTGCCCCAGTAATTCCTCTTTGCCTCCCCCACTCCCTGTTCTTCTCTTTGCATTTCTGTACCCACCCCCCCTAAGTTTCCATCCTCTCACTTGCAGCAAGATCCAACCACTGTCTCAGCCTCCTACTCCCTGATCTCCCTCTGGCTTATGCTGGACTCACTGGGGAGAACAGGGAGGCAGTGCTTGTCCTCTTCCAATCTTGCTATGGAAACTCACTGCCTCTAATCTCTGCAACATCACCTGCCCTCACCCATGCCAAGGCAAGCAAAGCGCACAGCGTGCATGGATCCTGGAACCCAGTGCGCTCGTCTGCAGCTGTTCGATAGGTTCATCCCCTCCCCCTGCAGTATATGCCCCGAGATGCTTATAGTAGGAGGGGGCAGTGTACACATTTTTATTTATTAAAATTTAGGGTCCTGGACAATTACACAGTTTAAACGTACCTGGATCAGGCCTGGGTAAGGGCTTGTCATCTATTTCAACAGGAATTTGTGACAAGGAGTTAAATTTTGTTGCGATGAAGCCATTGCCACTTCTTAGATTTTGTAATCTGTGTAAAAGTTTTTGCTTGCATTTCAGTAAAGGGCATTTTGCTTCACTAGACTAAGCTTCTGTCCAAAATCATCTCTTCTTCCCCCCCCCCCCCCCCTTCTTCAAATTTTCTTTATTGTAATAAACATAGATGTGTATCCCATATACAATGACTGGTGTTTTGTCCTATTTTCTTTTTATGTTGCATCTAGTTAAAGATATACAATGGTATATTAAGTCTCAGTTACAATTATACTGGTTTATCTTCCCCCCGCCCCCCCCCCGGTGAAAGAGTGCAATTTAAAAGCAATGCACACCCAAAAAATATAATCCTGCTAGACTTTACAATGGGCCATATTCCTCTTCCTACAGGGAGGTTAATCCAATCAGGGTTATCAGTGTCTAGTTTTGCTTTGATGCCGTTGTAGCATCTTGTCCACGTAGTGTAAAAATCTTCTAACGTCCCTTGGGCATCTGCAATCACTTTCTCCATGGACATTATGTGCCACAACCGTTGCGCGCACGTGCACACACACACACACATAGCGCCCCCCTGCCATGGCACCCAGGAATGCTTCGCATAGAATTAATTAACACACAGAATTAATTAACCCTGTGAGGTAGGTTAGGCTGACAGAATATTGTGACTGGCCCAAGGTCACCCAGTACGTTTCTGGCTTAAGGCAAGGCTTGAACCAGGGCCTCCCCCTACCTCCCTGTCCAGGTCAAATTTGAGGAATTATTTGTTTCGCTTGACCATTTCATTTCTACTTACTTCCAGGGTTCCTGATTTTCCATGACAAAAAATTGGAAATTCTCTGATTAAAAATAACAACACATAAATTCTGTTCCCCTCCCCTCCCCCCCCCGCCCATGTCTTTAGGTTGCTTCCCCTCCACTACCCTGCGCTCGCTGCCTCCTCCTCCCAGCCTGGTCCCAGACCACTCTAATTGGGCCCATAGAAGCTTCCCTTAGGGAAGCACTTAGGGAAGCACTGAAGCTTTTCCAATTAGACTCACCTCCTGTCCCCTCTTCCCAAGGTCCAAAAGACCTGATCACCGCAATTCATAGTTCCCCATCCCTACTAACCCACTGGAGGTCTGTGGCACCCCTCCAAATGCAGAGCCCCTGCCCACAGCACATGCCTTCAGGTTGCTTCGCCTTAGCTCCACTCCACATTCTCGCTGCCCCGTGCTCACTGTGTCCTACTCGCAAGCCTGTAAGTTTTTGCCATTTTCTGCAATATTCTCTGGAAAAAGGCAAAATCTCTGGGGGTTTTTTGCAAAGAGAAAACTAGGAACCCTGGTTATTTTCCTTTATTGCACATCTATAAATAATAGCACCACAGAAGTGAGCACATTCAAGGCAAGTGCAAATACAAAGGTGGGCTGTACTTTTCTTCTGGGGAAATTTTGGGCTCGCTAGTCCAGCAGGTTTTGGGCTCCCCAGTGGAGCAAGGCGAAAATGGGGTTCACCATTTCTATCCCAATTTCTGAAGGATAAGGAAGTCTGAGAAGCAAATGAAGTTTTCCCTTGTGGAGACATCTACTCCTGATGGTTCCTCAGGTGCTTAAGAAGCTCAGAGCTGACAGCGTATCCTCTCCCGCACTGAAGACATTTGAAGGGTTTCTCTCCAGTGTGGACTCTTTGATGGTTCACAAGGGTTGTGGACTGAGTGAAGCCTTTCCCACAGTCCTGGCATTTGTAGGGTTTCTCTCCAGTGTGGGTCCTCTGGTGGGTGACAATGTCGGCTCTGTTCCGAAACGATTTCCCACAGTCTGCACACTTGTAAGGCTTCTCTCCTGTGTGGACTCTCTGGTGGATGAAGAGGTTGCAGGTCCGGATGAACCTTGCCCCACACACATCACATTTATAGGGTCTCTCGCCTGTGTGTGTTTGTTGGTGTTTCATAAGGTAGGAGCTGACACTGAAGCTTTTCCCACACTCATTGCATTTGTAGGGCTTGTCCCCAGTGTGGATTCTCTGATGAGATTTCAGATTCGAGCTCTGTCTGAATTTTTTCCCGCAATCGAGGCAACTGTAGGGTTTCTCTCCTGTGTGGAGTCTCTGGTGAGTCATCAGGTGGTTGATTCGACTGAAGGTTTTCCCACAGTCACAGCATTTATAGGGTTTCTCTCCCGTGTGGATTCTCTGGTGTCTGATGAGATCCCAGCGGACCTGGAAGCATTTCTCACAGTCCACACACTTGTATGGTTTCTCTCCCATGTGGATTCTCTGGTGGATAAGGAGGCTTGAGCTGTGGCTGAAGCTCATGCCACAGTCTCCGCAGACTGTTAATTTTTCTACAGTGGGGAGTTTCTGAGGGACACTTCCTCCTTCCCCCCTCAATTGGCTTGTACCATGCAGTTCCCTAACTTGGTTTCTCTGCTGCCCCTCATGCAGTTCTCCCCACTCAGGGCTCTGGAAAACATCCTCTTCGGACCTTCCTGGGAACATGCTGTTCAGTTCCGCTGTCTCAGCTCCTCCCCGCTGAGCATTCTCCTCCTTGTTCCCATTCATTGTCCCATCACCTGCTAGGGGAGAGAATCCGGACAGGAATTACTGCCCGTACAGTTATGGGGAAACCTGCTTCACTGCCCTTGATTCCCCTAACTCCTAGGAGAGCACATACGTGGAAGGGGCACACAAGGGGCTGAGCTCCCTGGAATTTAATGGATCAGGGAAAAGCCCCAAGCAGAAGCTGTCTGGGGACTCCCCCCCCCCCCAGCTTGTAATACCCAATGGGCAGGAGCCTCTTTACCCAGTGTGGTCACAGCCTCCCAGCCCTCCTGCAGGGAATCCCCACATGGAGCCCCTGGGGAGCATGCAGCTTGCTCCTCAAAGGCTTGCTCCATGCTCTTGGAACAACAAACACTCTCAATCAATTACCTGATGCCTGAACCCCCAAACACAGTCCTTCCTCCCCAGCCTGCCCTCTCCTCTGCTAGTAGCTATGGCCCCACAGACACCAAGGGAAAGTCCCCTCTCCCCCTGTCCCAGTAAGGTCTGTTCCAAGAAGGGTGCTGCTCAGACTGGAAACATTGCTATGGGGCATGACTTCCGCTTACCTCCTCCCTGTCTCTGACACCTGCCTACCAGAAGCAGTGGGGACTGGGCAGGGATAAGGTGTCTATCTGACACCCCCTAAGCAGGCACTTTGGAAATTTCAACATCCAAGCCAGACCCAAAGCCAAAGGTCACAACCTGGCACAGAGTGAACCCCTTAGTGCTTATTGATTATGCAGAATCAAGGAGACACCAGTGTCCTTGAGTCACTGGATGTAACAGGGGTTAGGCTCCTTTAAGGAAAACCAAAGGACTATGGGGATTGTAGTCCAGGGGGTCAGAAGGCCTGCAGGAATTATAGTTCAGCTGTAAAGTCAGGTGAGGGATCAGTTGTCTGTTCCAGATTCTCCAGGGTCAAGATCCTCACCCACACCTCATTGCCATCTTCCTCCCAACTATATTTCAAGATATTTCTTAAAGGAAATATCTGCTACTTCAGATACCCCACAGAACATCACAGGTGTCCCTTATTTCAGTCACCCTACAGTTCCCAGGAACACAGAGGATGCCCCTTATTTTAGAGCTCCACACAAATGGGCATTTTTACACACACTTTCATGCTGGTCCTTTCAATCTGGGTTTACAAATCCACAAGTAAGTTCCAGATGCATTCTTCTCACACACACTGCCCTGAGGCAGTTCCTGGATGCATTCTTCACACAAACACTGCCCTGAGGCAGCCTACAGTAGCCGCAGCTGTAGACATGAGAGGCTGCCATGGAAACCAAGTTACCACAGCTGCCTGGAACAAAGCAGTTTACCAGGAGACCATTTACACACAAACGTTTTGGGAGAAGTTCTATGCAGAAGTTCAAAGGGCCAGATGTTCCTTCTATCATACGCTGTTTACTGACCCAATTTTATAGGAGTGTATGTCTGGTGATGATTGTTTATGTACTTTTGATTTTGTATATGCCCGATGGGGTTCTTGTAAGTTTAATCTAGTCTGGGAAAAGACCTATGGTCACGCCAAATAAATAATCTGATTTGATTTGAAGAGCCAGATGTTTAAGATCTGAGTGAGTGATTTAGAGAGACAGAAAGTTCAGGATGTAACAGCAAACATGCAGGAGAAATGTGTGTGAAAAAATACCCAATGTTAAGGGGTTCCCTTAATTCACAGTTTTGCATCCCTGTAGAATGTAATGGAAGCCCCCAGCACGCCGCCATAGCAACAGCAGGGCTCATCCCCTGCAGGTGAGCGAGGCTCCACCCCCTGGGAGGGCCCAGCCCAGGCCCCAGGCCAAAGCTGCCCGCCCGCCCCCAGCGGGCGGCAGCCCTTGGGCGGCGACAAAAGGGCAGCGGCCGTTTTGTTGCCGTTGCGAGGACAG
>QEPC01013206.1:1616730-1673367 GCA_003113815.1 Sphenodon punctatus
GACCCCTCCTGCCACTGCCAAGTGCTGCCTCTGGGTCCTGCCACCAGTGTGCAGTCACTGCCAGGTAGGCATGCTGGGCATTTCTGGAGGACCACAGGTCAGTGGTGAAGTGGACCATGGCCCCCCCAGACCCTGCCAGCTGCTCCCTCACCTGCTCCTTCAAAGCCCTGTAGAGCTGTGGCACCACAGTCCGACTCAGGGTGGAGCAGGAAGGCAGCTTAAAGTTGGGGGCCAGGAACCCGATCAGCCACTGGAAGCCCTTGTCCTCCACAATTGACAAGGGCTGCCCATCCAGCGCAATCATCTCGGCTAACAGGTGCTTCTCTTTATCTTGGAAGCCAGTGCCATGGCGTCCTGCCGATGGCCTTGACAGATCCTCCCACCCCAGCTCCTCCATGGTGGATTGACAGTGCTGCTGCCGATGGCCTTGACAGATCCCCCCACTGCAGCTCCTCCATGGTGGACTGACAGTGCTGCTGGGGAGGCTCCTGCTGCTGTTCTGCCCCCCCCCCCAGCAGGACGAATACTGCTCCTGCTGCTACAGGCAGCAGTTGGTGCTGGTGCAGGACGCTTGCCCGCTGAAGGAGCCGGGCGCCTGGCCACTGGAGTCGGGAACCCACTTGCATCCACTTCCCCTGACTTCCTGCTGAGCAGCAGAGCCCTGTGGCATGACTTCAGGTGCCTCGCCATTGCCATTGTCCCCAGGTTGCTGAGCACCTGCCCACACTTTACCACCTTTTTGCACACAGTGCACTGCACCACTCTGGGATCATCTGCCCGCACCTGCATGAAATGATCCCAGACTAAGGATTTTTTCCACCCTCCTGTCTTCTGACCCGCCCCGGGTGACACACTGCTGCCAGCGCTGCTGGGAGGGGGAGAACTTGGTGGCACTGGCGACTCAGCTCTGGGAGGAGGCTCAGCCATCGCCTCAGCTCCAGACATCTCCTCTGCGGCACTAGTGTCTGCCTCTGACTCACTGTCCGCGATCACGGTGATGTCCCATGAAGGGGAGTACTGGGACCCTGAGGCTAGACTGCCCGTACCCGCCATGCTGCTGGCACTCTCCCTGTGCCCCCCTCTACAGCTGCTAGTGCTGCTGCTATGTCTCATGGGAGCTGTCTCATGTCTGTCTAACAACTACCTAAAATCCTAAAACAAACATTTGGATGAAAACAAAATTGGATGAAAACAAAGCACACAAGGTGCGCTTAAGATAGTGTTGGTTTTCAATTTTGTTTTCATGCAAAATTTTTGTTTTAGGATTTTAGGTAGTTGTTAGACAGACATGAGACATAGGAATATAGAGGGGAGTGTATTAATGAGGCACAGGTCCAAGTGGTTTTGTTTTACTGGTGTTTTGAGAGCATATGATGATAGTTTCCCTGGTTCCATGTTACTGAGGAATTAGGTGTATTTCATTAGACTGTGAGGCAGGTGTGAGAATTGTTTAATTGGCTACCCTAAGGAGAGTATTTAAGTAGGTCTACTGACTGGTAGGTTTGGTTGTTTGGTATTTAGTATTTTTGGCTGGAAGAGTGAGAATACTCTAAGGTGAGTTTGATGCTGGAAAGATTAAGAGGTGAGGAAGTTGTTGGTTTTTTAAATGTGTGGTAGGTGCACTAAAATAGCAGATTTGATTTTTTATAAATTAGTTTTATTATTATTTTTTAGCAGAAGAAAGTGCTTCATGATCTTATTCCTGGTGTGAAGACTGAGACTGGGTAAGTTTAAGTATCATTCTGAAAGAGGAGTAGTTGACACGATACTAAGTAGGCAGAACACAGTGGGGTCACAGTTCATTGGAAAGTATACTAAGTTGGCTTGTCCACTTAGTATGAAGGAATCGATTATAAATGTTTTGTTGTTTGGTATGTATTTAGTGAACAGAAGAGCCACTAGAGAGGTGTGACAAGACACTTGGCCCATAATACAAGGTATTCACTAACATATTTGGAAGCCACTTCTTATGGCCATGATTAAATTAAAATCTGGCAGTAAGCCATCTTTTGAAATGGTTGTCATCATGTTGCTTTTTCATTTTGTCATTGGAAGGACTCTCAGTAATGGTATCAAGTTGTGGATGTAAATAAGCCCTGAAGAAGACTTTATGGTCGAAACATGTTGGTGATTTAAGAGCAACACATCTTGGAAGTCCTGTAAGAAGAGGACACACGGAATAAACCACAAGAAGTTTGCTAATTTTATTTGGACTTTGCAGTTGATGTCTTTCCTAATTTTTAAAGGAATTCTTTAGCATTTGTTAGATTTCTATTCAATTGGTCTATCAGTATTCTCATATCATTATTGTAGTAACCAAGCTAAGCACATGCCCCTGCAACTTCATGAACGTATCCTTGTCTCTCCCAATGTGCCCCTCCCCTTCCCACCCGTCCTTGTGTGTTCTAGATTGTAAGCCCCTCAGGGCAGGGATCTGTCTCTATAATCATAAATGCTTGGCACCAAATGGCGGTACAAAGAAGTATTTTTTGAAGTTACTACTACTGATCATTTCTATAGCGTTACTGAAAACCGAAGGAACCTTCACTCCATCCATCGTCCATGCATTTCAAGCCATTTCCAGAAGTTCCCCGTGATGCAGTCACTGGGGCCGCTTTTATACGAGGTGCTGAAAAGCGCCTCCTGAGTCCCGCATTGAGAGAAAAGCCGCCTGGGGAGTGTTTACATGCTCCCCGCGCTGTCGGAAGTGACGTGCTCCCTGTAGTCGGCAGCGGCTGGAGATACGGTGCGGGGTCTTTGAAGAGGCGCGTTCTGAAAGCCTCACTTTTCAGGCTTTCAGAACGCGCCTCTTCAAAGCACCGCATCTCCAGCCGCCGCCACTGCCAACAACAGGGAGCACGTCACTCCCGGCAGCGCGGGGAGCATGTAAACACTCCCCGCGCGGGTTTTCTCTCAACGTGGGACTCAGGAGGTGCTTTTCAGCGCCTCGTATAAAAGCGGCCTCAATGACCTAAACAAGGAACCTAGGAAGGGGCCAGATGAGCTCCATTCTATAGCAAAGTGGCGGGCAGTCCAGCTTCCTTCCCACCCAGGAAATTGTGTCACAGTAGGAGGGGCTTAGATCCTAAATGATGAGCTCATTCTCACAGTGTGTGTGTGTGTGTGTGCGCGAGTGAGATATCTTTTATTGGATCAAGTTTTGTTGATAAGGGTATGGCGCAGCCTGGGGTTGGTGTTTTTGGAATTCACTTTGGTTTCTGTAATATTTGGCGATGAAACAAGCTACTATTTTTCAATTCATAAATAAAATTTGAATCTTCGTCTTGAGAAGGAAACCTCCATTTTTGTAGTCAGAGCTATTGCGAAACTTGTTGCTTTGTAATTTGCAAGTTTCTTATTCGTTACTTTACTTTGCTGTTTGGAATTTTGGCACTGGGTCTTTTTGTTTGCTTGATGCACTTCCCTCTTCGGTATTCGGTCTGTAGCAGGGGGGCTGAGGCCAGCCCTGTTCCAGGGGCTTAAGGAGCGTGGCCCCCTTAAGAACTTGTCCTGAGTAGCCGCAGGTGAACATGGCGGCTAAAGAGCCGGCCCGGAGGTGGAGGGGAAGGTGCGCCTGGAGTCAGGCTTAAGCTGTGGGAGAGCAAGGCGGTTGGGTTAGAACCAGGAAGTCGTGGTAAAGTGCTGGGTGGCAGAAAGCACCAGGAGGGAGCTGGGTGTCAGGCAGCAACTGCAGGACAGGGACGCCACGAGTGAGTGTGAGTGTAAAGCTGCTAGTAAAGAACTGAGGGCACAGGGGGAGCGGAAGGCTCACCTGCGGGGGTGGGGAGATGGGCCCTAATCCCAGTGGGGGAATCCAGGTTCTCTGCGGTGATAGCAGGGCAGTTCAGGAGGAGAGAGAGAGAACGCCAGGGCTGAAATTGACAAGCGGTGGCCGCATTGGAAAGGCCACTATGAAATAGACAACCTGGCTGGAACAAGAGCAAATGAGCTGCGCTGGACTGAGGCAGCCCAGAGGAAGAGTGCTGCCTGTAAACCAGGAGATACTCGCCCGGACGAGGGCTGGAGTTTAGCTTTGGGCAGAAGCCCAGGCTGGATCCCGGTGGCTGGGAGAAAGGTCAGGTCCAAGTGGAAAGCGCCTGAGAACAGTAAGCTGAAGACCAAGAGAGGCAATGCTGTGAGGCCAGTAAGCAAAGGATGCCTGGGCAGGTACCGTGGGAGAGGTGAACTAAGGGCTAAAAGGGGCCTGTTAGTTGGGGGGGGGGGGTGTGAGGAAGCGACCCTATACCACTTTCATTCGCTGCTTTTCTGGGCTCTCGTGCACATTACATCATGCAGATGGACCAATCAAATCCAAATTTGCATTCAAAAATGAAAAACAACCACCACCCTGTCACGCGGCATCACTCGACACACAAAATACTGAGTAACAAAATACCATAAAATGAAGCAAACAAATAAAGGGATCAAAGTACCAAATTACGAGCAAACAAAGAGGAAACCGTGGCCCGTTTTGGAAAATAATTGATTCAAGTCCATCCTCAAGATAGGCTTTGTTCTAGGGAATTCAAACAGATCAAATCCAAAGACGTGTTTCCTTTTATTTTACTATTTCACATCGAGTTATTTCCCTTTATCGTACATATATAAATAGCGTCGGCAACAGAAGCATATTAAAGGCAAGTGTGCACACATAAAGGAAGATTGTGCTTTTGTTCTGGGGAAGTCTGGGACTCTCCAACCCAGCAGATCGCTGGTTGCCTTACCCTGTCCCCACGAGCTGCCCCAACATCCCTCCAAGATATGTTAAGCTCTGTTCCAAGCCTCATTCTAGATTTTCAACGGAGGGGGAATCAGAGTTCACCACTCTTATCCAATATGGATTTTCTACTGAGAAGCCAATGAACGTTTTCCTTGCAGGACATTTATTCCTGGGCCTGGCGTGTCCTCAGGTGCTTAAGGGTGATGCATCTTCTCCCTCACAGAGCATGCTGGTAGGGTTTCCTTCAAATGTGGATTCTCTGATGGTTTTCAAGGGTTGAGGACTGAGTGAAACATCCCCAAAGTCCAGGCATTTGTACAAATTTTCCCCCATGTCAGTTTTCTGGTGTCTGACGAGGTCTGCTCTGTTCTGGAACCATTCTCCACAGTCCATGCGCTCACTGGGCTTCTCTCCTGTGTGGATTCTCTGGTGAACCAAGAGGCTACACGTCCGGTTGAACCTTTTCCCACAATCATCACATTTATAGGGTCTCTCTCCCGTGTGTGTTTTCTGGTGTCTAATAAGGTAAGAGCTGACACTGAAGCTTTTCCCACACTCGTTGCATTTGTAGGGCTTGTCCCCAGTGTGGATTCTCTGATGGGATAGGAGATTTGAGCTGTGACTGAAGCCTTTCCCGCAATCAATACATTTGTAGGGTTTCTCTCCTGTGTGGAGTCTCTGGTGGGTCTGCAAATGGCTCAGCCGACTGAAGCTTTTTCCACAGTCAAAACATTTGTAAGGTTTCTCTCCTGTATGGGTTCTCTGGTGTCTGATGAGGTCCCACCGGACTCGAAAGCATTGCCCACAGTCTGTACACTAATAGGGCTTCACTTCCAGGTGGACTCTCTGGTGAATAGAGAGCCTGCTGCTCTGACTAAAGCGTTTCCCACACACATCACACATATAAGGTCTTTCTTCCATATGGCTTTTCTGATGTTGTATAAAATAGGAATGGTCACTGAAACTTTTCCCACAGTTGGGACATTTGTAGGGCTTGTCCCCAGTATGAGTCCTCTGATGATTTGTGAGATTTGATCTCCGACTAAAACCTTTCCCACAGTCGGGGCATTTGTAGGGTTTCTCCCCCGTGTGATGTCTCTGATGGGTGATAAGTGTGGAGCTGTCACTAAAACTTTTCTCACACCGAGAACACTCATAGGGTTTTTCTCCCTTGTGGTTTCTCTGGTGTGTTATCAGAGAAGACATCTGCCTGAAGCTTTTCCCACAGTCAGGGCATTTGTAGGGTTTATCCCCAGTGTGAACTCTCTGATGAGATGTGAGATGTGAGCTCCGATTAAAGTTTTTCCCGCAGTCAGGACATCTGTAGGGTTTCTCTCCTGTATGGAGTCTCTGGTGGGTGATGAGAGTGGAGCTGTCATTGAAGCTTTTCCCACACTGAGAACACTCATACGGCTTCTCTCCTGTGTGCAGTCTCTGATGGGTTATCAGAGAGGACATCTGGCTGAAGCTTTTCCCACAGTCAGAGCATTTATAGGGTTTCTCTCCTGTGTGGATTCTCTGGTGGACAAGGAGGTTCCAACTGCGGCTGAAGTTCTTGCCACAGTCTGCGCAGATGTATGGTCTCTCTCCAGTAGGGAGTTTCTGGTGGAAAGCTGCATTCAGATTCTGGACACCTCCTTCTCTCGTCGACTGGCTTGTACCCTGCAGTTCGCTTGCTCGATTTCTCTGCTGGCTCCTGTCCAGTTCTCCCAGCTCAGAACTCTGGGAAACATCTTCTTCAGCTCCTCCAGGCAATGCATGGTCTGAGTCTGCTGTCTCGGTGTCTCCTTGTGGAGCATTCTCCTCCTTGTTCTCACTTATTGTCCCAGCATCTGCTGGGGGAGAGAGAAATCCAGACAGGAGTCACTGCCTATGGCTGGAAGGTGAACTGTGGGGAGGGGGAGTCACTGCTTGTGGTTATGGGGACGGGAAAGAGGGGGAATCCAGACAGAAGTCATTGTCTGCTTACTCATAAGGAGACCTGCTCTACTGCTGCACCCCCGATGCTTCGACCCTATGGCAGGGCATGCATGTAATAGGGGGACTGTCTCTCTCTTGCAGGCTCTGAGGACTAGTGGGTGAGCCCCCTGGAATCTAAGGGACCACAACAGAGTCCAAAGCAGGAGCCCCGCCCCCCACTGGTGCAACAGGGAACCTCCCATCATGTAATTCTTGAAGGGGAAGAAACTCACTTACCCAGTGAGGTCACAGTCTCTCCATTGTCCTGCAGGCTGTCTCCATAGGGAGCCCCCCACGCCTTGAGGGAGCACGCTGCTGCCTCCTCCAAAGCCTCCGACTCCTGAAACAACAGGAACCTACAATAAATTCCCTGCTGTCTGAGCCCCCAGACAGTCCTCCCTCTCCAGTCTCCCCTCCTAGTTATGGCCTCCACAGCCCCATGAGCAGAATCCCCTCAGTACAGGCCTAAGGTGCCTTACTTAAGCTGGCCCCAATCAGGTCTGTTTCCAGAGTGGATCCCCCAGGCCCAGACTGAAAACACTGCTCCCGCTTTGGGGCTGAAAACACAGCTCTCTTGTAGCTCCCCTCTCTGCCCACTTTTCTCCATCAGCAGCAGTGGGGCTTAGGTAGAGCTGGGCTGATGGCCAGACAGCCCTTGAGCAGCTCTGGGATAATTCCAGCTCCACTAACAAGGTACAATCCCAAAGGCCACGGGATGGCTGGTCCCAAACTCCTCTTGTCCTTCTTCATTGACTTGGCCTCACGGAGGCTTCTTGGATGTGTAACAGGCTGTTACACATCCAAGAAGCCTCCATGAGGCCAAGTCATTGAAGAAGGACAAGGGCTCATGCCCCTTTAAAGAAAACCAAAGGACTATGGGTATTATTATTATTATTATTATTATTAACAAACATTTATATAGCGCCAGCAGTGTACCTGGCACTTTACAAAGTAATAAAATAGACACGGTCCCTGCCCCTAGGGCTTACAATCTGAGAGACAGGAGCTGGGGGAGAGATTTAGGAAGGGGAACAGAGGGAAAGACAAGGGGTCTAACATTCATGAAGATGCGAGGTCTCAAGTGCACGTACTTGGCTTGGTCACGATGAGAATGACAGCAGGCAGGTCCACGTTGCAAGGATAAGGGTAAACCGATCGTAGGTATAGGAATAGTGGCTCAGCAGGATAAAGAGTCAGACAGAGCAGAGCGAAAGAGGTGAGTTTTAAGGAGAGATTTGAAGGTATGAAGGGAGGGGGCAAGGCGGATGTGGACAGGGAGGGAGTTCCAGGCATGGGGGGCAGCAAGTGAGAAGGGACGAAGGCGCTTAGGGGAGCAGGGAAGGCGTGGAAGGGCGAGAGAGGGGACAGAGGAGGAGCGAAGTGCACGGGCTGGAGTATGGAGGGCGATAAGTGAAGAGAGGTAGGGGGGAGCAAGGTTGTATTACAGCTTAGCAGCCCAAAACGCCTATGGGAATCACAGTTGGCTGTAGGGTCAGGTGAGGGATGAGCTGTTTGTTCCAGCTTTTCCTCCACGAGTCCCCCCTCCCCTCTTCTCCTGCTCCCCAAAGAGCAGAGTTTATATTATATTATTATTATTATAAGTTTTTATATAGCACTAGCGATGTACCTGGCGCTTTACAGAGAATAAAATGGACACAGTCCCTGCCCGAGAGCTTACAATCTAAAGACAGGGGGAGGGGAGACAGGGAAGGGTCTCTTATTTAAAATTAATAAATAAAGATCTCTTATTTAAAGGAAGGGTGTTTTTTGTTTCAGACAGGGCACAGTTTCTTAGAACATTATTTCAGAGCCCCACAGCTCCGTGCAACCCAAGGGGGTTGGTTCTCTTTAGTCGCAGCCTCACAGAAGACAATGGGCATCATTATTTGGCTCAAGGGTGTCCCTTGTTTTTGACGTTTTGATTTGTTCACGTTAACTCCAGCGATGTGTCTGTGCCCAAGACAGCAGGCTTCCTTCATGATTTCCCTCCTCCCTCCGAGTCCAGGCCCCTTTCCTCCCCACATAACCCCACCCCACCCCCAGCCCCTACCTGAGCTGGCTCTGCTGCAGCCATTCTCCGTTCCCAGAGAGGATGGGATGATCCCTGGGGAGGACCTTATCCTACAGCCTGTGGGGTGAAAAGACCCAGGGTGGGGCTCAGAAAGGGGGGTGGGAAGTGGTATAGTCCGGATTAAAGCCTCATTTCCCTCAGGCTCTTTCGACTGGAGTAATTAAAGGGGGGATGTATGTGTCGTCCCCCCCCCCCTCTCTGCCTCCCCCACAAACAAAACCCCACTGCCCCCTCCCTTCTCCAGCCATCTCTGAAACTTTAGTCACCTCCCACTTCTCCCCGGCTCCGCTGGGAAACCACCCGGCCTCTCTCCCCCCACCGATTCCTCCCTCTGCCTGGGGGACTCGGTCCCGGCTTCTCTTTCATTCGGAGTCCCCACTCGGGGGGGCGGGGCGGCGGGAGTCACTGGCTGCAAAGAGCCCGGGGGCTGCCCCGGCCTGAGCCCGTCCCCGCCTGGGCTGGGCGCAGGGAGCTGGGATCAGGGTCTCTCTGCCCGCCCGGGGGAGCAGCAGCAGCAGCAGCTCAGCCCGGATCAACAAAGGGGGTAGCGGGAATCTGTGACTCAGGAAGCTCCTCCTCCAAATCTGTGCCCGGGAAGAGAGAGCGAGCAGCCTCCCCTGGTTGAGCAGAGACCGGCTCCCTCTAGCGTTCCCGGGCCCTGGAGCTCGCCAGCCCCTTCCCTTCCTGGCAGGCCGGCTCCTCTCATGGGAAAGGGGGCAGAATCCAGCCGCCTCAGAGTCAGGCCTCCATCTTCTTGGGTGGGTGTAAGGGGAGAGTGGGGCAGAAGGGTCCCTTTAGGGTCTCCCCACAGCTGCAGAGCAACTGGAGATCAGGAGCCAGGGTTCCTCCCATCCCCCTAGGTGTAAGGTAGCAGCTTCCAAACCTTTTGTCTGTGACCACAGGCCAATTTGGAAACAAATATATATCTCCAGATCGCAACAAAGCCGTTTCAAGTGTAGCAGATACCAATGGAGATTGTGTGATTCCCTCCCCCCCCCCCCCCCACCCCCTTACAGATGACACAGAACCCCACTTAGAGTCTTGTCCCACCCCTTATTTAATATTTATTTAAAAAAATTTATTTGGATTTCAACCCCGCTGGCTCAGGGCGGCTAAGTACCAATACCACCTCTATGCTGATGACACTCAACTTTATCTCTCTACTCCCTCTCTCTCTCCCTCTGTTCAAGCTCGTCTCATCAACTGTCTCTCTGACATCTCTACCTGGATGTCTCAACGTCAACTCAAACTCAACATGGCTAAAACTGAACTCCTTATCTTCCCCCCTCATCCTTCCTCTCCTTCCTCACTGTCAATAACTATTGATGGAGTCACCATCCTGCCTGTCCCCCAAGCCCGTAGCCTAGGCTTCATCTTTGACTCAGCCCTTTCTTTTAAACCCTACATTGACTCTGTTGCTAAATCCTGTCGCTTCTCCCTCCATAACATTGCTAAGATTCGCCCTTTTCTCTCTGTCTCGTCTGCCAAAACTCTTGTTCATGCTCTGGTCATCTCTCGCCTCGATTACTGTAACCTCCTTCTCACTGGCCTTCCCCGGTCTCACCTTTCTCCCCTCATCTCTGTCCAAAACTCTGCTGCCAGGGTCATCTACCTCGCCAGTCGCTTCGACCATGTGCAGCCCCTCCTCTCTTCGCTTCACTGGCTTCCCCTTCCTGAACGAATCCTGCACAAGCTCCTAGTCTTCACCTATAAAGCTCTTCACAACCTTGCTCCCCCCTACCTCTCTGCACTTATCGCCCTCCATACTCCAGCCCGTGCACTTCGCTCCTCCTCTGTCCCTTCTCTCACCCTTCCACGCCTTCCCTGCTCCCCTAAGCGCCTTCGTCCCTTCTCACTTGCTGCCCCCCATGCCTGGAACTCCCTCCCTGTCCACATCCGCCTTGCCCCCTCCCTTCATACCTTCAAATCTCTCCTTAAAACTCACCTCTTTCGCTCTGCTCTGTCTGACTCTTTATCCTGCTGAGCCACTATTCCTATACCTACGATCGGTTTACCCTTATCCTTGCAACATGGACCTGCCTGCTGTCATTCTCATCGTAACCAAGCCAAGTACGTGCACTTGAGACCTCGCATCTTCATGAATGTTAGACCCCTTGTCTCTCCCTCTGTTCCCCTTCCTAAGTCTCTCCCCCAGCTCCTGTCTCTCAGATTGTAAGCCCTAGGGGCAGGGACCGTGTCTATTTTATTACTTTGTAAAGTGCCAGGTACACTGCTGGCGCTATATAAATGTTTGTTAATAATAATAATAATAATAAGTGACTTACATAAAAACATTCCGTTTAAAAAAAACAACCACCATAAAACAAGACATCGGCCCACCCAACTCCACACCAAATCCAAACTCTACCCCTGTCTGTTGAAAGCCTGGCTGAATAAATAGGTCTACACTGCCTCTGGAAGATGCACAAGGCAGGGCTTACAAACAGGGGCGGATTGGGAAATCAAAGTGGCCTGGGAAAATATAGTCTTAGTGGCCCTGTGCCAGCAGCAAAGCTGCTGGGGCGCTGGAAACGGGCCAAGGAGGCATGGCGTGGGGGCGGGCAGAGTGCACCAGATTTGGGGCCTATCAGAGCTGAGACCCTAGACTCAAAGTCTCAGTAGCTTGGCAGGGGTGAGTGGGAGGTTATGGGGGGCTGGCAGGAGGGAGACTGCCACCGGGAGGGGGGGTACTGGTCCTCATTTCAGTGCTCTGACTCCCCAAATCACTCCATTTCAGTGCTCAGTGGCCCCCAACCAAAAATCACTCTGTCCCTTGCTATGCATCCTACAGTAAGGCTTCTTCATTTCTACACCAGCTGCACTGGTATTCCACAGGCCCTGTGTTTAGCTTAGCAAAAAGAAGACTAAGGGGAGAATTGATACCAGACTTCCAGTATCTACATTATTGTATATTAAGGTGTCATTCCTTGCACCTGTAGTAATGCTGCAGTGGAACACAATTAAGGAACAGCCTTGAAGGAATGCACTCAGGATTAGCTTAGCAAAAAGAAGACTAAGGGGAGAATTGATACCAGACTTCCAATATCTACATTATTCAATAAGCTAATTCTGAGTGCATCCAGGCCCCACAAGCCCCCCCCCAGGCCGGCCCAGGCCCCCCAAGTCAAGCCCCCCCCATGCCAGCAGGTCCCAGTAGGCGCCCGCACCCCACCACCTGGCCTTACCCACCACTGAGTCTCTCCGACCAGCGCCGCTGCTCCTCAGGCTCCGCTCTGTGCCCCCTCAGCTGCACGCAGGTAAGTCTGGCCTGGGCTGCACACTGTGCACTCTCCCTCGCGGAAGTTGCTTTTATGCAACTTCCGGTAGAGGGAGAGAGAAGGGGCCCACCCAGAGGGGTGGGGGGGAACTCAGGCCGTCCCCCGTCCCGACCCGACCCAACCCAACCCGACGGGGGGTCGGGACCAAAACCTTTTTTTTAAAAACAAGGGGAAAAAAACCCTGGAGCGTGGGACCTGCCCTCCCAACCGGCCCGGCCCACCGGGAATCCTCCCGGTGGGTTCAATGGCCAATCCGCCCCTGCTTACAAACCTCCAAGGCAAGGGAGTTCTAAAGCCCCAGAGCAGCTGCCGCGAACACCTCTCTGCAAGCCCGGATAATATAGACCTGGGCCAATGGTGGAACATGCAGCGCAAGAGGCAATCTCAGCTAATCTTAGCGGTCGTGAAGGGACATAAGGAGGAAGGTGGGTCCTTCAGAGTTATGGAACAGCTGATGTCTCTCTATGGGCCTCTGCCCTACAAATGTGGGGCAACGATGGAGCTAATGAGAGGTTGTTCTCGGCTGACCATAAAGGTCGAGACCATGCCTAAGCCATTCCAGTTTCACAGACTTTTCCATGAAATTGGAATGGCTTATTAAAATTCCAATCGGAATTCTGACTGGACCATTTCTCGCATGCAAAAGATGGCCGCCACGCTGTTGCACAGGAACAAAATGGCCACTGCCGCACAACACGATGGTGGCAGCCATGCTCTACATGTGCAAAACGGCTGCTGCTCTACCAACAAGATGATGGTCGCCATGCCGGAGCATGGTGGCTGCCATTGTATTCTATGTCGGTGGACATTTGTACATGCACAGTGTAGGCACTGGTGGTTTACCCCAGATCCGTGAAGGCCCCAGGCTGTGTAGGGTTTTATAGGTCAAAAGCAGCACTTTGAATTGTGCCCGGAACGCTATCAGCAGCCAGTGCAGACTCTTAAGCACTGGTGTAATGCGCTCCCGGCGACCCAGCCCCATCAAAAGGGAGGCCACCGTGTTATTTATTTTTTACACAATTTTATACCCACCCCTTCTGCAAAGCAGCTCGAGGGCAGCTTACCACCTTAAAATAAATAAATAAATAAATAAATAAAACATATAAAATACAAATATAAAACCACTTTAAAAAAACATTGCGTGAGCTGCAGCCCCCAAACAGTCTTCAAGAGCTATTGCATTACAAGGTGCCTCAGTTCGTGATTGTCGCATAGCACCATTGTATATATAGCCTATTGAAACTTGATGCAGGAATGGAACAATCTCGCCTAACCAATTTAAAGTCCAGGCTTAAAAGTGCTCTTTGTAGGTTATGAATAGAGCATGTGTCGTCTGCCATTTTGGAAGGCAGGGGACAACAAATACCCCGCACGTCAGAGACTTTGCCCCCCCGTCACCCGAGAGCTGTAGAAGATATTGTGCATTATGTTTTAGAATGTTTATTGTTCAAAGACCTGAGAGAGAATTTCCTTGAGCCTTTATTACTGAGATTTAAATATCTGTCGAATCATGACAAATTGGTTCCTACAGCAAAAAAAACCAAAAACAGTCTTCATCACTAAATTGGCCTCCTTTGTTTACTTAGCTGAGCAACGTAGGCGCCAACTCTCGCAGTAGTCTTTTGGGGTTTTAAATGTATGTTTTATTGCTGTTTTTGTTTGATTTGAACAATGTTTGTGATATTTGTACTTTGATTTCTGCTGGGGAAAGCTGGTGCAGCATTAATAAACTAACGAAGCTGGCCAGGCCCACTGGAAGCATGGAAAGCTGAGGGAGAGGACTCGTCCAAAGCGACCCAGTGAAACCAGGATTTGAAGTGCTTAAGTCAAATTGCTCCAGCCATGTCCAATGTTCAACTTACCTTTTTTTAGTTTAGTTTGTTTACAGCTAAGAAGCAAAAATAATAATGTTTCTCCGTCTCTAGTCCCCAGTCTCCGAAGCAGAACCCCCACCCACTCTTAGTCTCAGAAGCAGAGTCAGAGCTCTCTCTCTCTGTGTGTATTGCTGTCAGTTCTGAATCAGGGTAGCCTGAGGCGGGTTGAAGACTCAGAAACTTAGTGCTCACATCACCCCCTCCTACAGCCCGCTTGGGACTCCCAGAGTCAGAACTGACAGGATTAATATTTGTGTGTACACTCACTCTGTCCAGAGAGCTCAAGAAAACTGATATCCCCTAATGCCCACCTCAAGCCTGGCTGACATGAAGACTCACCCTGACAGGATATATACTGCAGTAGTTTAACCACATGCTACCAAGAAATCATTCACACACTCCAAAATCTTGATATTGTTAGCTGGGTGGATGTACTCCACACACCCCTTTAAAATCTGAATTATCCAGATTCAGAATTCTAGTTCTCCAAACCAAGAAGCAGTACATCTCTATAGATCTGGGGCTGGGGGGGGACAAATTAATTCCACCCAGAAATTCAGTCTATGCAAGTTCTACTTAAGTGGATTCCACTGTAATTTATTTGATTTATTTTTGTCTTTTGTTTCCCTTGCTTACCATTAATACACCAAATTACCAAGGGGTGGGGGAAGAAAGACCACTGAAAGCACAGTCTAACTTCAATAGGACAAAACGTCACGGGGGCCAGAGAAAAGTTAATTCCCTAAGAGGGTTTGGCAATATTTAATTGAGAGAGATGGTTCTTGAACTTGTTTAAAAAAATTAAAATCAAATTAGCAGGGGTTCATTATAAGCAGGATTTATTATACTGAGGTTTGACTGTACTATATCAGATCAATGGTCCATCTGTTGTTGCTTATATATGTGATGTGAGGTCGTTAAAGGGTTTGGCGTACGGTGTCATCAGTTTGTGGATGACGCCCAGCTTTACCTCTCTCTTTCAGCTGACCCAGGCTCTGCAGTCTTGGTGCTTACCTGGTGTCTGGCAGCTGTGGGGGATTGGATGAGGGTGAGCTGTCTGAAACTGAATCCCGACAAGACAGAGGTGATGCTGGTGGGAGGGACTGAGGGAGTGATGGTACCAATCATTGGGATCCGCCCTCTGTTGGTCCCTCAGGTTCGGAGTCTGGGGGTGCTCCTTGACTCACGGCTCCGTCTGTATGTTCAGGTGGCGGCCGTGGCGAAGGGAGCATTTCGCCAATTACATCTAGTATGACAACTTCGGCCTAAGTCTGGGACTCCGACCTAACCACCATCATCCATGATTTAATTACCTCAAGACTGGACTACTGCAATGCGCTCTATGTGGGGCTACCCTTGGGGATGGCCCAAAACCTGCAGCTGGTGCAGAATGCGGCGACCTGTCTTCTTACGGGGAAAGGTTGCAGCAAACACATTACACCGGTGCTCCATTCTCTGCACTGGCTGCCTATAGTTTTCCGGGCCCAATTCAAGGTGTTGGTTTTGACCTATAAAGCCCTATACGCTTGGGCCCAGCCTATCTGTGGGACCGCCTCTCTCCCCGGGTTCTGGAGTGGCCCCTGTGATCGGCCGGGGGCACCCTTCTCGGAGTCCCCCAGGTATCCCGGGTAGGGATGATGAAGGTGGTGGCTGCACCGAGGCTGTGAAACTCCCTTCCCGACAGAGATCCGCCTAGCCCCTCCCCTCCTTTCAGAAGCAATGTAAGACCTGGCTGTTCCACCAGGCTTTTGGTGAGGGAGACAGGTATATTATTACCCCTTGTATTTTATCATAATTTTATTGGTTTAAGGTTATTTATGTTTATTTATTTTGTATTGGTTTTTGGTATGTGTAAGCTGCCTCAAGTGGAGGCAGCAGGAGGGGGCGGCATAAAAATCTAATCAATAAATAAATGTGGCTGCAAAAAAGGCTCATGCAATTTTAGGCTGCATCGGCAGAAGAATGTGTCTCCAAGTCACGGGAAGTTATCATTCTGTTAAATTCCGCACTTGTGAGACCTTGCCTGAACTACTGTGTCCACTGTCCAGGGCTGGGCATCTCATTTTAAGAAGGAAATTGACAAAGTAGAGGGGGCTCATGGGAGGACAGTGAAGATGATAAAGAGTCTGGAAGGCAAGTCCTGTGAGAAATGATTGAAGGAACTGGGCATGTTTAGCTTAGAGAAAAGAAGATGAAGAGGGGGACACGATCGTAGTCGTCCGGACTGCCACAAAGACGACAGGAAGGAACCTTTCTCCATTACCAGGAACGTTTTTCACAAATTCCATCTGGCAAGAAGGCTGTGACCTTTTATTTCAGGTTCTTACCTGGCCACCATCATCCATGCCTTCCTAACCACAGAGCTAGACCACTGCAACGTGCTTTATACGGAGCTGTCCTTGAAGATTGTTCAGGGGCTACAGCTGATACAGAATGCAGCAACCCACTTTCTGACAGGATTGGGTCGCCGGGAGCACATAACACTGGTCTCCAGAGTCTCCATTGGCTTCCCATAGTCTAGACCTATAAAGCCCTGGACATCTTGGGCCTATATACCTGAAAGACCACCTCTTCCCCTTAGGCACGGTTAGGGCTGGACTTGAACATTTTGCACCGTTCTGTCGGATTCCAACGGAACTGGCCATTTTGTCACTCGGACTGAAAAAAGAAAACAAAAACCAACCGCTGTGCTGATGTGCAAATGGTGGCGCCCATACTGCGGCTGCGCATGGCCACCGCACAAGAGGATGGACACCATGCTGGAGCATGGGTAAATTGCCAGTGACCACACTGTGCGTGCACAAAATGGCCACCGACATATAACACAATGGCAGCCACCATGCTCCGGCACGGCTACCATCATCTTGTTGGTAGAGCAGCGGCCGTTTTGCACATGAAGAGCCTGGCCGCTACCGTCGTGTTGTGTGGCGGCAGCGGTGGCCATTTTACACCTGTGCAACAGCGCGGAGGCCATTTCTTTCCATGCGAAAAATGGTCCGGTTGGAATTCCGATTGGAATTTTAATAAGCCATTCTGATTTCGTGGAAAAGTCTGTAAAAATTGGAATGGCTTAGGCATGGTCTCGATCTTTGTGGTCAGCCGAGAACCACCTCTCATCAGCTCCATCGTTGCTCCAAATTTGTAGGGCAGAGGCCCATAGAGAGGCATCAGCTGTTCCATAACTCTGGACCGCCCTTGCCCTGGAGGTTTGCCCATGCCCGAGCATTTTCTGGAAGTAATTTATTTGGCCAGGTGTTCAAGCAAGCCGGGATAGGGTCCGTGGCGTTATTTTAATAGGAATTCTATACTTTGACAAAGCTTATGTAAAATATACAAAAATAAAACTTATAGAAATATATGTATATATGTTTTTATGTTGCTACCCACCCTGAGCCTTTGGGGAAGGGTGGGTTAGAAATTGAAAGAAATAAATATAGGTATTTTTCCTTACCTTCATGATGGGCAGCCATAGCGGTTCCCAGCCTGGGCATGCTGTGCCCGCACAGACGCGATAGCTCACTGTGGCCTACTTTGGCCTGGTCGGTCAGGCCTTAGCCCTGGCTGTGACCTTGGAGATTTTCTGAGGTAACACCAAAAAGGTGAAGAGGGTGGAATGAACCACCCACAATACAACAGATATTTATTGGTACAACAATACACAATTTCTCAGTGGGTAAATCTGCAAGTGATGGCAGGTCACATAATATAAAAAAAGGTAAATACTGGCATATCCAGCAGTTAGTCTAAATTCTCTTGTCTCATACAGAGAGGGAAATTCTTGATGAATTTCCAAGAATTAAAGGTTCATTAGCAGCTATTAGCCAGATAGGATCAGGGAACATGACAGGAGATGGGAGAAAACAACAGGGAATGGATCCCCCATTGTGACCTGTTGGGTGCTTCTCCCAAGCCACCATGATTGGCCACTGTCGGAGACAGGATGCTGGGCTAGATGGATCATTGGTCTGACCCAGTATGGCACTTATGTTCTTATCTTTTAATTTTTTTAATGCCTACACGATGAGCATAGAGAAAAGGTTCATAGACTACTAAATGCAGAGCTATGTGACCTGCAATCCTTTACAGACTTACCCCACTGAGAGAGGGAGGTTGTTCACCCCTGAAACATATCTGGGTTTGCTTGATTCGTCATATTGTAAGCCAGTATTATTATTATTATTATTAACAAACATTTATATAGCGCCAGCAGTGTACCTGGCACTTTACAAAGTAATAAAATAGACACGGTCCCTGCCCTTAGGGCTTACAATCTGAGAGACAGGAGCTGGGGGAGAGACTTAGGAAGGGGAACAGAGGGAGAGACAAGGGGTCTAACATTCATGAAGATGCGAGGTCTCAAGTGCACGTACTTGGCTTGGTTACGATGAGAATGACAGCAGGCAGGTCCATGTTGCAAGGATAAGGGTAAACCGATCGTAGGTATAGGAATAGTGGCTCAGCAGGATAAAGAGTCAGACAGAGCAGAGCGAAAGAGGTGAGTTTTAAGGAGAGATTTGAAGGTATGAAGGGAGGGGGCAAGGCGGATGTGGACAGGGAGGGAGTTCCAGGCATGGGGGGCAGCAAGTGAGAAGGGACGAAGGCGCTTAGGGGAGCAGGGAAGGCGTGGAAGGGTGAGAGAAGGGACAGAGGAGGAGCGAAGTGCACGGGCTGGAGTATGGAGGGCGATAAGTGCAGAGAGGTAGGGGGGAGCAAGGTTGTGAAGAGCTTTATAGGTGAAGATATAAATCTGGTATTTCACTCTTCTTTGCCAATTTCTAACTAATTATCGGATGAGGGTCCTGTTGTTATGTTCCCCCTAGCTCTTTTAATTAACTGCACTAGATGTTTGTCCATATTTTCATTCTGTGGTATCCATAGGTGACTGTTCTTTGTTGTGCCACTCTTTTGGCTCTTCCGAAAACTCTGTTTCTGCCTGCATTTCCTGATCATGAGAGTGCTCTGTATCGGTTGGTGACTGTATTTTCTTCTTCATTCCTTTCTCCTCCTCAGATGAGCCCTTTCTTGCACAGTCCTCTTGGCCAGCTGAAAGTTTTAATACCATTTCAGTAGAGGCTTTCATGTTTTCCTTGTTCCTTGATGGTTCCTTGTTTTCCTCGATGGTTTGTGGGATGCCTTGATCACAAGTATAGATATGTTTTAAATATTGTATAACGTTTGGATCATCATTGCATTGATTCATTTTAGCATTTGCTAAAATTTGCAAAATTGTATATTGTTGTACCAATAATCTGTTGTATTGTGAGTGGTCCACGCCCCCTCCCCCCCACCCCCCTTTCTCCTTTTTGGTGTTGAGTTGGATTGCATGCCGTTCTGCGAAAAGGGCGATTTCTCTGTGTACTAGCATCATTTTCAGTCACAAGAGTTTCCAAGGTTACAGTTCAGGCTGGCCGCCAACACGGCCCAGGGCAATCCTAGGCAAACATCTGGCAGCACGTATTTACCTGTGTTGCCAGATCCCCGGGCCACAGTGGGCCAAAATCACATCTGTTTTTACTCAAACTCTCAAACAAAGTCAGGATCCAGCTCAAACAGGCAACTCATTTGCTACCAGCAATTCCAGGTAGTGTATCATGCACCAGACAACCTAGATGAATCCCGCTCAGGCACCTGAATACCCAAAAATATTGGGCATTACTGATACCAAGGTACCGATATACCAATTGGTAAAAGAAAGAAAACCAAGACAGTAAGTGGGGGGGGGGGGGGGGGGGGAAAGGTTTCAGAAGTCAGAAAATCTGTACTGGAAGTTAAAAAAAAAAAAAAAAATCAGGACAAAAAATGGTATTTTGGTGTCTTAAGTAGCGCCTCAGGCACTAATTGGGTGTACTGAGTAGTACCCGATGTTAATCAGGTCTGGCCAAGCGCTGCAGTTTTGATGGGTTTCCCCATTTTTGCAGGTACTTGCTTCAGTTCTGAGTCAGGGTAAAAAGTATACGTTTAAATGAATGTGTTTAATTCATGTGGCAACTTTTCCTTTTTTTAACCCCTCATTTGCCGTTTAGCAGAAAAACTGCATGAGGGCACATCATTTTGCACATCCCAGCCCTATCAGCCTCGTGGAATTGGAGCCTGAGACAGTGACAGGGAAGGGTGAGCAACTCCAGAAGAGGGGGACCAGGTATCGTGTTGGCTGCCTTACAGGCTTCGTGAGGGCAACTGGGCACCTGATTACCCGATGATATTGGGTATTACTAGGGTGGCCATACCTCCCCTTTAAAAGAGAATGCTTATGAAAAATACATGTTGCAGGGCTGCATTGGTTCCAGTGCAGCCCTGCACCATGAATTTTTCTTAAACATCCTCTTTTTAAAGGGAAGGTCTGACCACCCTAGGTATTCCCGATACTTCCGCGCCCTCCACAGACTCCCCTCCCAGCGATGCTTAATTTTTCCCCCTAGAAGGAAAAGAGAAGGGATCAGTTTCTTCTCTCAAGGAGCAATGTGAGGGGATGTCACAATATTGGCTATGGAAAGGAGAGTCTATTATCGTCCCTAGTCCCCAACTTACCACAGGAAATTGAGTCGTTATTGTCTGATTAGAGCAGGGAGGGACCCATGTTCCCTGTTGCTGCCAATGGGGACAACGCAGTGTGAATATGGGGCCCTGGATTAGAGGAATGATGGGTAAGCAGTACCAGGTTTCCTCTTACAACAGGCCCATACAAACTTCCATTCCAGAATCCTGGGCCCTCAGTTCCGGAACTCGCACACACCCTCCGTTCCAATCCCGTGGGTGGCTATTCGGTGTGGGAGATGCAGAACAGGGGAGGGAGGGCCCTGCCAGAGCCAGTGCAAGGATTTCTGCTACCTTAGGCAAAAGCCTATTTTGCTGCCCTCCCTGCACCGCACAACCCGCATGCATCATGTGTAGACATACAGCCCTCCCATGGGACGCACACGCATCATGCATGTAACCCTCGCACACGTCAGGCACCAAGGGGCTGGTGGCCCTGGCTCTCCCTGCCTCCTGGGCCCCAATTCAGTCACCATGACAATGGCGAGGGCTGCAAGCCCCTCGGTGCCAGACACACCCAACAGCTGATCTCTGATTTCAGAAGTGACTGCACCTTTTACTGCCCCCTTCATCTTGCCGCCTGTGCTGCCTATAGGGTAGTGCTGGCCCTGATCCCTGCTGTTCTATGAAGGAAAGGAACTGAGAACCCCTCTGGGCAGGGATCGGGCAAACAAAATCGATAGAACGCACTTGCTAGCCAAGTGCCCACTATGCTCCGTGTGCTACCGTTGAGGGCGAATGAAAAGGGTCTCGGGCAGGCCTTGGGCAAACAGAATCGATAGAACACAGATAATATCCACGTTCCCCGTACCACTGTGGAGGGTGAATAAAAAGGGCCACATGTCGGGGCTTGTGCGAATGGAATCGATAGAAAGCGCATAGTATTCAAGTTTCCCAGTATGCTCCCTGTGCTACAGTTGAGGGCGACTGAAAAGGGCCTTGGGCGAACAGAATCGATAGAACGCGCATACTATCCAAGTTCCCCGTGTGCTAGTGTGGAGAGTGAATGAAAAGGGCCTTGGGCGGGCCTTGTGAGAACAGCATCGATAGAACGCAAACGTTTGTAGTTGTGAAGAGTACAATGGGAGGAACGTGAATGGAAATGGGGGTGATGCCCCAAAAGTCCAATCTACGCACTTGGGCGTAAGCAACTGTTTTCTAGGGGCACAGGCCTTTACCTTCTTGAGGACCAAAACCCTGACTTACCTGAAGCAGGATTAGGTGGTCTAGAGGTAAGACTCCTTGCTCAAGACCTTTTATGGGTAAAAGCACAAAGATTAAGCCAATAGCTCAGAGGCTCCTTTCAAATTTTCCATACTAGTGGAAATCAAGACAAAATAGCCACCAACTCAAGAATTTTAAGCAAAAGATTCTTCTATCTTCCAATGCAAGATGATGGTCTACAAATACAATCTCAGGGACCTTTTCCATCAGGTAAAAATTCAGATGCCAACAAATCCATGGGAACGAGAGGGGGAGCTAAAAAGCCCATTCCAATGCTGGGTGCTTTAAGTCAAGCTCCAGCTGATGAATTGATGGAATTGAGTGCAGGGGAAAATGTGATTCCCATTGAAACTCCACCCTTTCCGCTCAGTGCGATACGAGATGCAGACTCACCAATATATACCCCAAATGGAGATGGGCTCGCTGACCCTCCTTTATATTTATCAGAAGCTAAGGAGTTGCTAACTGAATGTCAGGCTTCTTTATTGATGGATCAGTCAACCATAAAGACAAGTGACATGCTTCTCCCTGATCAACAATTCCCCTTGAGCTGATGTTCGGCATGTTTTCCTTCCTTCAGGGGCAATTTATGTTCATGGAACATTGCAGGGTGGCGATCCAAACACCGCGATTCCCAGGTAGCAGGTTTTTTGTGCCACTTTGAGATTATTATATTATTAGAGACATGGTCTCAAGATTCTGTTGCTTTTGATGGTTATAAGACCTGTGAAATTAGAGCTATCATGGTTACAAAAAAAGGGAGACCAAGAGGAGGCATAGCATGCTTAGTATCAAATAACTCTGAGATTAAGATTAAAAAGGTAAGCTACCTACCTCCTATCGCCCTGATCATGGAGATTGCTTATGGAAGCTCCCAGTTTCTTATTGTGGCCGTTTACATCCCTCCCGTTAATGCTAGATCTTTTCAGAGATGTTATTGGACTAGACTCAGGACATTCCTTAAATGAGCTGAAGTCTAAATCAGTCTTTTCACGGCTTATCCTGGCAGGAGATCTAAATGTGAGGCTGGGGGGAAATGACAAAGCATTAGCCCCCTACTCGGATTTGGTAGGAAGAGTAAATCCTCCTCTGTTGCTCCCAAGACAGGGTAATAAACACCTCTGTTTATTACCTGAACCCAGACTCCAGTGGGCTAGTGGGCTCTTGTCTTGTCTGAAAATACCCAGAGAGATGGGCAAGTGAGGGGCTGTTTGTGCAGGAGAGTATACATGTGTGTGCATGTGCATGATGCGAGAGGCTGTAAACAGGCTGCACTGTGGGCTTGGCAATTCACCTGCATTATCCCAATCAAATTGTGTTCCTTTAATTACTCTTATCTTAGGGAGCCATGTTGGTGACAGCAGGAGCTCCCAGCGCCTCCAGGATTACCAGCAGCAGGTGAGTGGGTAGGTCAAGCTGGGACTAGGGTTGCTACCTCTTGTGGCTTGACCCTGAGACAAAATGGGAGTCCCCAGGTCAAACTGCTCTGGAGCATGCCTTGTAGGTCTGCCTGAGTACTCTGCAGATGAGCGGATCCTGCTCCAGCCAGCCATCCACAGTCCTTCTTCCTGATTGCTGGAATCCACCTCCCTGTTCCAGCACAATCTAGCTACCCATCCCCTAGAAAGCCCTGGAGCTCCTGCTATGGCTGCCACAAATCTCAGGCACAGTGGTGGGGCCCACAGGAACAGTAGCAGGGTTGGCTTCGAGGCCCCTCAGGATTGGTGGCAATGGGACTATAGGGTCAGTGCTTTCTGCAGGGCCTCCCAAAATGAGGGGCCCAGAGCGACCACCCCATTGCCTCTGCCCAAGGCTGGTGGGAGGGGACCAAAAGTTCCACGCTCTCACAAAGAAAAGTCTATCCAGTAAAAGAAATCATCTGAATGACTTGGTCTCCATCTCTTACATTTGAAACCAACACAACCACCACACTCTCTCTAGCGTCCTTACCCTGTATTCCTCAGCAGCATCTTGGATGGGAATCACAACGTGGTCTTTGTGAGACAACAATTTATCGTGCACCAGTTAGTTGGGGATTTGGTCATCTTTACAGTAGAGTTTCAACCTCTTTGTGCACCTTACACAATTTTTCTCCTGTGGAGAGTGGAATTAGCCCTTCGGTCGTATTCCTCAGCTCCCAGTTTGTCCTGAAGTTTTTAGGATCAATTTCCTTTTGACACTGAGAGCAGTTCTGGTCTACGCCCACGTTTTGACCGCAGAACTGAGTGATACACTCCCAGCAAAAGCTGTACCCACATTCTGTCGACACTGTAGCTTGGAAATATTCTGTACCGCTGGAACAAGTCACTTCAGCTTTCAGGTTGTTGAAGGCCCCTATTTTTCCTGTCCTGCTGCTTTTCCCCCAAACAAGGTGCCTTTCCCACTTGTGTCTCAGAGACCTCCCCTCCCCCCACAGGCTTTCTGTTACAGAGTTTTATTCCTGCACCTTAGAGACTGAACTGTGAACTCCAATTAATAGCATTAGATATGGTCTTGCCGTTTGAAAAACAAGTAGGTTTAAAAATGGGTATTCGCATTTTTTCAGGGTCCTTTTAAGCACCCTTATAATATATGCCCTTGAAACTGGTAAGTGCAGATTTGGGGGCGGTATTCCATTTGTTTTTGTTTTTTTAAGTTTAATTATTTTGGTTACATCATTTTTGGCAATCGTGCATGCATAACAGCACTAACATTGCCGAAATGACACAACAAAAACACCAAAATGGTCAAACTGAAATTAAACGAATGAATGAATGAATGAAAAACCAAATGGACTAGCTGAAGCAGCTACCCCATGGAGCATAAATGAATATCTGCTGTTACCCAAACTGCCATGTTTAGTTTGAGTATGCTGTATTCAATGGATGTACTCCTCTCCCCGGTACTCATTTCTGCTGCAGTATTTAAATTTTTTGTTACTTAGGGCTTTTTATGCGTTTTGGCATTTGATATTTCATTCACTTTGGTGACGCAAGTGGATGACGTACCAGCATACCAAAAACGGGACTGAATATCCATCTTGTCAGATCCGAATTGAAACAGGCAAGTTTGCTAGATACAGTATTGCTGTAGATATTTGCTTCAGCTCCAAGGAACAACCTTTTCAAGCAAAGTCTTTGCCTTGAATAGAAGAGAGCACAGGCTCACCGAGAAGCCCAGAAAGTGGTAAGGATTTTGCACTACATTCAGAACAAGCTAGAACTGAAACAAATATTTGCTGTGAATCCTGCATTTGATTCATGTGGCCTATCCGTGTTGGTTTGTGCAAGCAAATCTGGAGGCCGGATTCCAACCTATTTGCCTGCAAAACTTACTCTGGTTTTCACTTTGGCTGTTTGTTGCTTCAGGCCCGACCCTAAACTCGCACGAGCACAATTGTGCATGTTGCATGTTGATTGTGCACAGATCGCATGCAAGTTGCACACAAGCCACATTCCCCTACACAAGGGTTGCGCATGCGATGCACTCACATTGCACACACCCCCTTCTGCGCTGTGTACAGGGTATGGGATTTGGCTGCTTGTTATTTGGTACTTTGTTCACTTGGTTTATTTTAGCTTTTGGTACTTTATTGTTCGGTATTTTCTGTGGTACCTTTTGACTTTTTTTAAAAGTTAAAAGTTTGACTGGTCCGTCTGTATAATGTGATATCATGAAAGTCATGAGAAGTACTGAATAGAAAAGCAACAACAAAGGCTGCAAGTCACAAACCACTACTCCAGAGTAGTGCGTGCACACGCACGTGCGCGGGCGCACACACACAAACACACAATTAAGCCCTGGTGTCATGTGAATGAGCCCCGCAGTGTTAAGTTACACAAGCTTCCTTTCTGGGGAGCAACTTTACAGCAGGGGGACTCTTTCAGTTAGCAACTTTGTCCTTCAGTTGAATAAGGGGTTGCCGGACTCTGATAAATCTTGGTATTTGTTAAAAGTTTACTTTGATAATTGAGTTTCTACCTCTCCAAGAAACCTACTACGTTGCATGAGCATGGCATGATGAGTCACAAGGATGTGATGCGTTATAGAAATTGCCAAATTAAGATGCAGTCCTCATATCACCAGCTTAGAAACAGCCTGCTTATACAATCAAACCAAACTATCAGGTTCAACTCACTAGGCAGTCATACAAGGCACTTTGACCTGCTTGCTCAGCATCTGAAATTGCTACATCAAGCACGGAAAGAATAAAAGCCCATTGAATGTGGACTTTAAGCCTAAAAGCAGGGGTGGGAAATCCTTTCCCTCCCAGGGACCACTCTGATAATTAATACATGCTCGGAGGGCTGCGTAGAACTTGGGGGTGGGGGATGCTTAATGGACGAGCTCAAAAAGAGGAGAGTCCAGATCTTTCTGTGCCATGAATCTGCCCTGTCCCCGGTGTACGTTTCCCCATCTCTGCCTCCTTACCTTGAGCCCAGTTTTTCAGTCGTTGGAAGTACAGATGGGACCTAGGGGCCTTATAAAAACTAGCCATCGGCCACATTTGGTCCTGGGCCTCAGTTTCCCCACTCTGCCTAAAAGCAATATGGAAAACCTTCGCCGGATAGCAGGAGAGAGAACGGGCATGGTGCTACGGAGGAAGCTGCCACTGAATCAGGGATAGTGATGACACAGCGGTGTTTGGGTTCCCAGTCAGCCATGGCACATACCTTAGGGATCTGTCCTTCAAAAATACCTGCGCCACTCTGCATGCCAACCAAGTACAAATGGAACAGAACGTTGGGTCCTTAATTTGTGCTTTGGAAGATCCGATTTCTAAATGGGGTCACTGGGTAGTTCAGCTGAAAACATCCACCATCAATGTGCAGCGGCGGTTAAAAAGGCCATCAGTGTTAGGAATTATTGGGAAAGGACTAGAAAATATCAGGATGCCATTGTATAAATTAGGAGCTGACAAACTCTCAGGAGTAGGGTTGCCACCTACACACATTTTTAAGGAACACTAATGAAACCTACAGGTTGCAGGCTCTGCAACCTGTATTTTTCATAAGCATTCCTTAAAAATGTGCATAGGTGACAATCCTACAACACGGGAGCTGCATGCAGCTTTCAGTTCAAGAACAGCTCTTGGGCAAGACTGGGCCTCGTCCACATGCTGCCTTAATGTCCTGTGTCTTAGGAGATGGAGATTAGCTGGCAGCAGATGTAAAGCATTTTTTCATGTAACACAGGATTAACTTATGGAATTAATTGCCCAAGGATGTTGCGAAGGCCATTTGTTTTGTTTTAAAAAGCATTAAATTAACAAAGATTAGGTTTGTCAGTGGCTATTAGCCAAAATAGTCAGGGTTACCAAACTCAAGCCCAGAGTGCCCCTGAACATTTGTTCGCCAGAAGCTGGGAATGAGCAACAGGGAACGGATCACTCCACAATTGCCCTGTTCTAATGCCGTTTCTTTGATGCATCTAATCATGAACGCAGGAGCTTGCTCAACTGGGTCAGAGCAATGGTCTGACCCAGTATCCTGTTCCTGACAGTGGCCAGCATCCAATGCTTCAGGGGATATTGAGCTGGCCAGATATGGCAGCTTGTACATCCTAATTAAGATCCAACACAAACCGAGATGGCCCAGGAAGTGAAAACAACAAAACAGCCAGACATTGTGAATGACAACATAGCAGCATACCTCCTAATATGGTCCCTTCCCACTGGCTCCTCAGAAATGGCGGGTGGTGGCAGCAGCAGCCCAACTCTAACTACGGTGGCCCAGCCACTTGGCACTAGTGGAAGCTGCACGTGCGCACCTTGGCATTCCGGTGGCTGCCACGCATGGAGGCTCTGACAGCCACCACCGCAGGTGGGCAGCGTACCCTGGAGGTCTGTTGGTGGCTGCACATGGGAGGCTCTGGCAGCAGCCACTCCCGAGGGCCCTGCTGTTCTGGCAGCCTCCTCCCAAAACAGGACTGTAGGATTTTCCTGCAAAAGCCAAGTGGCCCCACCTAAAGCAGGACTGTTGGGAGGTATGTAGTAGGGGGTCCCCATCAGGGTGCGAGCCCCTGCATGATCAGGGCTAAAGAGTCTAGACACGCACTGGTTATGTCACTCGAAGCAGAGTCCCCAAAATCCAACACAGAAACCCACCCACCACCCCTTTCTCCTAGGCTGGGGTCTTTCTACTTAGGCGAGCTCCTCCCAGGATTTCCAGCCCTGCAACTTTCTTTGCTGAACTTCTCCCTGGGGGAGACCTGGGACCTTCTCTGACCTGGCCCAGCCATGAGTGATGCAGGTTGTGCGCTAGCTTCCGGGTGCGAGGCCCAGAGACGGGCTCCAAGCTTCTGCCTCTCCTTAACGAGCTAGATCCTAGGTTTTCAAACTGGGGGGGTGGGCACCCCCTGGGGGGGCAAGGAAGGTGTTCCAGAGGGGCATGAGGACCTCAGCTAGCAAACACCTACCTTTGTGCTCACACTGAGCTAGGAGGAAATCAAACTAACGGGGTGGCAGGGAGTAACAGAGTCAAAGCACAAAGGGAAGCAATAGAAGGGGGTGAGGAAGGTGTGTGTGAGCTCAGCTATGAGACAAGTGGAAAGGAGAATGCGGTTCAAAAAGGTCAGTTCTCCTGAGCTCCAGTTCAGGTTTTTATGACCTTTCTGTCCAGCTGGCCAGCAGATTCTTGCCCAGTACCAAAGGGTCTGTGGGTGAGTAACTGGCCCACCTCATTGACTCAGTCATCACCTCTCCATGAATCCTTTGACGCACAGTCCCAAAGGGGCATTTGCAACTCTCATCCAGGGGCCTAATGCCCTGTTGGAGGCACCGTTGCTACTCCCTCCTCACCCCTTTTCTCAATGGGAGATTCTCTTTCACGTAATGGCACCCTTAGCTGCTCCCTCACCTGGAGCCACACTAATCTAATGCCCCGGCCTGGCCCTCAGTGGTTCTCTTCTAAGTAGGGCAGGCTCCATATTGGTGTTGCCATGGAGAGATCTCTAGGCACAGCCACTAGGGCTGTGAATTTGCTCCAGTGGAATGCACACCACCGAGATTAAATTTATCAGATTGATTTCCATCCCGTTCCCTCTCCACACTCCTCCAGCTGCAGTCTCTCACTTCCCAGAGCCTTCTGAACCCCCAAGCATCAACAGAACGCTTAACAATCATAGGGATGGGAGGGAGGAAGGGAAGAAGTGTTCAGAAACCTGTTGGAAGGCAATCGGTGACTACACAAAGCTGTCCTGAGGATGAGAACTTCAGGCCCATGAGAAGAGGGGCAAGCAGGAGGATGACCATACCCTAGCTTCCAAGCCCTGCATCTTTCTCAACAGCCAGGGGACCAGTGGTCTCAGGAAGCATTGGCGTACATAGTACAGCAATTAAAAACTGCTGGTAAGGTGGAAAGCCGGGCTAGGAGGCCTGGGATTGAACAGCAAGGTGGAGGGGTGGGGTATAACACAAAAGTATTTGAAGGAATACTTCAAGGTGGATGGGCGTGATAGGAGGCATAGACACCCTTTGTGGTTATTTATGCATGTTGCAGGGCTGTATTGGTGCCCTATGCAGCCCTGCAACATGCATAAATAACCACCAAGGGTGGTTAGCATCAGGTCTGTTTTCACCCATAATTGCCTTTCCTTTGTCCTCACATTAAGTCTCCTGCTCATGACAACCTGTGGGAGGAAAAAGCAAGGCAGGAGGTACTTACCTCTGACAAACATGCTTACAAGAATAACCCCAAAGATACTCTCTTGGGGCTGAATTAGATCCTAGGTTCTCAAACTGGGGGGTGGGGGGGTGTCACAACCCCAGCTGGAAAACACCTAATTCTGCACTCTCACTGAGTTAGGGGGAATCTCCAAAATAATGGAGAGAGAGTCAAAGAACAAGGGGGAGAGGGGAAACAATAGGAGGGCAGGAAAGGGAGCAATATGTGCACGTGTGTGTACGTTGTGTGGGGAAGAGCCTCAGCTACAACAGACGAGCGACGGGGGGGGGGGGGGGGGGACAGCTCAGAAAAGTAAGAATACTGGGATTACATGACACTTGAGATCCCTTTGACATGAAAGGCTTCAGCGATGTTCTCCAATGACCTCATATCGCAGCCAACCCCCTCCGTTGGTAGTGTTGCTTGAGGCAGCGGCCGCTGGCCTCTCCTGGACACAGAAGATCTCACACCCACTGCCCTCAACGCAATCCCTTTTCTGACTGAATTCTTATTTTTAAATCCAGTTTCCTGTTGGGAATGCTGAGCCTGGAGAAGAGATGGCTAAGGAAGGGCATGGGAGCAGTGTTCAAAAGAATGATGTTTGCCGCCAAAAAGATGAAGCGTTAATTCTCCACAGTCACCGAAGACGAAAGAGGGAACGGAGCTTCAGTGGCAGCAAGGTACATTTAAATATTCACGGGAAGCGTCTTGTGAATGCAGTTGGCCAATGGAATCGGTTGCCTTAGGGAGGGCGTGGAATCTCCTTCCTTACTTGGAGGGTCTCAAACTTTCAGTAAGACTGCTGCTTCATTAAAAAGGAGAGCAGCTTGGCAAGGAGAAATCAAAGTCTAAAGCGGTACATAAATATTCCCAAGGTCAACAATAACTGGTACAGGCAAGGCAGGTTCCTCTCCAGTTGTGAAACCTAAGCAGAAAAAGAAAGCCCCATATCTCATTGAAAGAATATTTGGAACTTCCCCAGATGAGCATTGTGTTCTTGAGGGAGAGAAGTTCCCTTCAAATAAGGGCATTCGTACAGACCCAGAACAAACATCTGGGTTACCTCTTTCAGGTCAGGCTAAAGCTAGTTCTTTGGCAGGGGAATTACAATCTGAATCAGGCAACAGCAGAGAGGTTACTGAATCAGAGGAGGACAATGATTTTTTGGAAGATGAGGATATAAAACCAGCAGAGTAAGTTGCTGATGTGGTTTCAGAACAAGGAACATAGTTCCCTACCAATTTAGGAGATAAGCTGCATTCTAAGGCTGTTCAAACTTTGAATTTGAGGCAAAAGTTAGGAAAGGATGAACAAGATGATTCCTCAGAGGAATCAGAGCAAGAATACATGCCAAAGTCTCAAAGGCTTGTTGTTAAGATAGTATTTTTGAAAAAATAATCAAAACCGGATGGCAAGCATCTGGCTGTGAGGATCAGGGTGAGGAAACTGTGGCTCAGGAGCACATGTGGCTCTTGGGCAGTGTCAATCTCAGACCCAATGGCCTAGTCTGTTGTACTGGAGTCTCAGCAGCTGAATCACAGCTGCTCCTCAGAATCTTGTCAGTCAGGAGCCTGAAGCACCAGCCAATCATGAAGCAGGAGATGCTCAGCCTGGGAGATGTTTCACCGCATCTTGATTTTAAGTGACAAGAGACACCGAGAAAATCTCCACGGGGCATAAACTTTACTTTAAATAAAATACACAGCACAGCTGCTTGCTCGCACACAGTCACTGCCGGGCAGCCTCAAACCACGTCGGTTCTCATCGCAGCCCCAGCAGTTCATGCTGCCGGTTGCACTCACAGACATAGGTTGCACCTGCTCTGGGACAGCTGGGAGCAGGGCCCAGAGAGGGGGCTAGGGAGCTTCTACCAGCCCCACACCCTCCCTCCCCTGTTGACTAGTGCAAATTACCTTCTGTGCAATGCACACCCCATCAGCCTCTAACAGTAAAGGAAGATTGGGGAGGTCATGATCTGGAAACGGGGTTAGGCTGTGGGGGAAGGATGGCTGAATGGGGCCCTCTGTCACTCCCCAAGCAGGAGAGAACAGAACCCCTCAGAATACCGACTCTTATTGGTAGAGCCTAGCTGGATTCAGCGTCAAGCTGCCCACAGGCAGAGGAAAGGCTACAAAAGGATGCCTGCTACCCCTGCGCATTCTGTCGCTGGGAGGCACAGGGGGTGGGTGGGGACAATGTGCCCCTGTTCTACTGTAGTGTGTCAGGCAGTCAAGCAAGGGGTGCTCCAGGCCACCCTGCCCAGCTGCGGGTGGGAACACGATGAAGACAGAGAGATTCTATCCAGACTTATTCCAAGGGCCCGGCAGAGCTATTAATGGGGAGAAGAGTGGGTCCGCTGCCCCATTCCATGTGCCCAGGGGATGTAGTGTGCAACACAGCAACTCACGGCATCCTTCCCTCCCAAACTGCTTTGTCCCACTGGGAGTCGTGGGGGTCAACACCACAACAATGGGGCAGGTGTAACCAATACTGCCTGCTGCCCAAGACTACAACTCCCAGCACGCACTGCTCCAGGCAGCAATGTATGTTAGGGGATTGGAGTCCGGGACCAGCTCAGGTCCGTGGAGTCAAAACGAAGGGGCTCCGGGTCACTCGGGAGCGGGGCACAGTGGTGACACCAATAGCTAGAAGAGGGGTTCTGGCGCAGCCCAGGCTGCAGAGAGGAGAGCAAGGCAATCTCTGCAGAGAGCAGCGCAGTCAGGAGAGGGGTCACGTGCCTGCCCCAGTCTCAGCTCCTCCCCCTAGGCAAGGCTGGGCGGTGGCTCAGAGGCTGATGCTGCGGTGGTGTTTGAAGGGGGGCTGGGCCTCCCGCCGCTGCTCCTGCTCCTCCAGCTCGTCGCTGTTGAGGCTGGCGGCATCCGAGAGCCCCAGCAGGTGCTCCACCGAGTCGAATTTCTGCAAGTCGGAGGCGATGGTCTGCAGACTTAGCACCGACAGCGTATCGGATGCAGCAGCAGCGCTGGGGGAAGAGGGGAGCTCCGGCGGCAGCAGGGTCCCCCCGCCCCCGTACAGCACTGCCGGGCTGGCCTCGGCCCCCACCGGTGAAGCACGCCGCCCCACGAGGCGCTGGAGCCGCCGGGCGTGAATCTGCTCGCTGATCTGTTCCAGGTTGCGCAGCGCCACAGAGTAGCGCATCTTAGCCTGGGCCACCTGCTGCTCCAGCGATGTCACCCGCGCCTTGTGCTCCTGTAAGGAACAGGGGTGGGGAGTGAGAGACAGTCTGAACGGAGTCCCTCCCCTCCACTGCGCCAGGAACTTCACCCTCCAGCAAGGGGCATAGACAGGGGAGAGAACTCCACCCCACCTCTGCCGTCAACCCTTCCCACAAGGGGTGGCTACAGCCACCTCCTCAATGCTGTGTGCCCCTGGGGGCTGTGGGATGTCAGGGCAGCAGGGCTGGTCTCTCACCTCAAGGATCTGGTTGAACTGGGCCTTGAGCTCAAAGTAGGGCTTGCTCTTGACAATGACGCGTTTGAGGGATTTCTGTAGTGCCTGCACCTTGGCCTCGGCCTGCTGGCACAGCTGGGTGACCCGCTGGTGCTCCCTCTCACTGCGCAGACGCTCCTCCTCCGCCTCATTCACCTACAGCACAGGGTGGGCGGGTGGGTTTTAGCAGGTCAGGGCCGGGGCACTGTTCAATACACCCCCCGTTCGAACTCGGCAAAGACCTCTCGCTCAGCATCTACGGACTCCTCCCAACACCCCTTCACGCAGCCCCCTCTCCTCCGACTTGCTCACCTAGCAAGTGGGAGGAGGAGTAAGTCCAAGCCAGAGGCTCACTGGCGAGGCAGAATGGCTCCCCTGTACCTGCAGTCAGCATGGCCTTGCCTCCCGCCCCCCACCCCAATCTCTCACCTTGCAGGTAGCCCTGCTCCCCCCGTGCATGGGGGTATAGTCCAGCCCCACCCTTTTCTCTCACCTTATAGATTGCTTGCCCCACCCCTGCCATCGTGCACAGTCTGTAGACTCTAGCTACCCCCCACCCATTTATCATCTGGCAGGTTGTGTGGCTCTCTGCTCCCGTGTGCACGCACTTTTGGTACAGCTCAGTGCTGTCCCTCCTCACTCTAGACTGCATGATTCCCCCACACTTGTAGTTGGTATGCCCCAACATCCCCCCCCATTCCTCACCATGGCTCCCGTGTGTGTGTGTAGTTGGTACAGCCTTGCCCCAGCCTCTCCCTTTGCAAGTATTAATTATTATTATGATTAGCAAGCATTTATATAGCACAAGCAATGTACCTTGTGCTTTACAAAGTAATGGAATAGACACAGTCCCTGCCCTAGGGCTTACAATCTGACAAAGGGGGAGCAGGGAGATGAAGGAAGGGGAACAGAGAGAAAAGGGGTGTAAGATTTACAAAGATGTGAGGTCCCAGGTGCACGTTTGGCTTGGTTACATAGAGAATGATAGCTGGCTGGTCCATGTGGTGAGGATACGAGTACACAGACCTCAGGTTACAGATTGCACTGGATGGTAGGTATCAGCAGGAGTTAGGAGAGGGGAGTGAGGAGTCGGGAAGAGGTGGGTTTTGAGGAGGGAACTGAAGGTACAAAGGGAGAAGGCGAGGCGAGATTCCCCCTGTATTTTGGTTGGTGTGGCCCCAGCCCCACCTTCTAACCTTCCCTGTGTATGCGATTGGTACAGTCCAGCCCGTCCCCAGCTTCTCACCTTACAGGTAGCATGGTTGAGCATTTCCTGCCAGGTGGGATCTAGACGGTTCTTGTCAGCCATGACCCCCTGCTCCGCCACAAAGACCATCTCCCGAGCAGCGTTGTGCATGCTGACTGCCCGCTCGTACCGCAGCGCTGCCTTCTGCGTCTCCTGCTGGGCCTGCCGGTAATTGGGGAGTGGGGGGGAGAGAAGGGTCACACATGGACCGCCCGCCCAAATACACTCCCCTCCTAGAGCTGGAGATAGAACCCAGGATTCCTGGCACCCAGCCCCCATGCACTAGCACACTCGTCTCCACTCTCCTCCCAAAGAATCCAGACATACCAACTACCAGCAAGCTCTGTTCTAAAGACCCTCCTCCCCTCCCAATGCGGGGAATAGAACCCAGGAGCCCTGGCACTCAGCCTTCCCTGTTCGAGCCCACTAGTCCCTGCTTCCCTTCCAGAGCTGGGAATGGGAGCTGGGAAGAAGTCAATGCTTGGCCCTGCAGGAGGCAGCCTGGAGAGGTGGGGTGCTGCTCTTGTACCTCCTTGGCCAGGCGACGGGCCTCATAGTAGGGACGGGCCTTCTCAATGCAGTTCCCAAGCTGGGAGCCCTGTGCGTTGAGCTTCCTGGCAGATTCAGACAGGATCCTGCGGTAAGTGGTCCGGGCTTCCTACAACAATGGAGAGCACAGCCTGGAGCACTTGGCATAGGAGATGGGGCCCCACCCTGTCCCTTCCCTCACCTCTGCCATGCAGCCTGCCCCACAGTACCCTGTCCACTACGGAGCCCCATCTCCGCTGCACAGTGATCACAATAGGGCACTGGAGACGGTATGGACTGTGAATGAAGACTGTTCCCTGCCCTTGCTGAGCCCCCACCCCCAACCTGCAGCACAGCAACCCCCTTCCCGCCGAGCCTCCCACCTGCCCCCTGCAGCACAATGCCCCCCTACTGAGCTCTCCCACCTTCCCCCCTGTAGCACAGTGGCCCGTAGGACCACAATGGGACACTGCGTTTACTAAAGTCTGTAAAGAAAGAGTGCCCCCATCAGTGGGCCATTGGAATCAGCACTGACATCCTAACAAGATTTTCAGCTGGCCCTAGGCGACACAGCACCTGCAGGACAGGGTGGTGGGCAGGGCTTTTGGCCTGTGGCCCAACCTGATCCCAACTTTACATGTCCATCCCAGCTCATGTGTAATTTTGAGCCAACCTGTCTGGTTTGGACCAGGTGAGCTGACTGCCCCAGCTCATTGGGAACCCCTAACAAAAGCCCTAAGACAAGCACTCTGTAAGGGACAGGGCTATAGGGGAAATGTTGTTCCAAGTGTCCCTCCTCTTGAGGAACTCTGGGACATCATGGAGCTCTGTGAGGTGTGGGGCTAGATGGGAAAAGGCCCCTCCCCTTGTGGAATTCTGTGACATCAGAGAGTTTTGTGTGGGTGGGGCTATAGGAGAAACATGGCTCCAACAGCCTCTCCTCTTGCAGAATCCTGTGACATCATGGAGTTCCATGAAGGGCGGGGATATATGAGAAAGGGAGGGGGAAGAGCACTAAGATGACATCACTCCAACACTCCTCCCCTTGTGAAACATATTGGTTTCAGAGAGTTCTGCAAAGGGCTGGCCCTGATAAAAAAGAGGCTCCTGCTGAAAGGCCCAGCCAAGGCTTCAAAGGGGGAAGGGATCAAGAAGTGACCAGATCTTGCTCACATCCAGCTGCAGTTCCACACGATTTATTTCCTCATTAGCCTGGTTGAGGTGTTCCAGCTCCTCCTGCAGGAGAAAAGGCAGATGGCATGGCTCAACGTCTGCCACCCAAACACATAACGTCCCCCTTCACACACCCCACCAGCTCATCCCCGAGTCACATGCCCAAGTCAAGTGTACCCACCAGTACCCCTTCCCCTCTCTCCACAGATCCAGAAATTTCAAGCACAGGAGGAACCCACAAGGATCACCTCTTGCCTAGCAGTTCTAGTGAATCCCCTCCAGCTCTAACTAAGGAGGTTCCCAAATCAGAGGCCACGATCTCTAGTGGGGAATCACACCATATACACATGCCACTACAATCCTGGCTGATATCTGATCCGCTTTGAAGGTATTTGTTTGTTCCTGTTTGGGACAGAGGTCCGCAGACTGATCAGGGTCCAACAAGACTGGACTGCCATGTTGCTCCACCCCTTTCTGATGTAGCCACGCCTCTTGCCGAGTGCCATGATGTCACCAAGCTCTGAAAGGGGCAGGATGACATCAGAAAGGGGCATGAGGAGTTCCTTGCCCCACCCTAACATTGTGACATCACAGTGCTCCATAGGGGCCAGGGTCACTTGTCTGAAACCGAAGCAGGGCAGGCTGGGTCCAGAAGACTCCACCCACATTAAGCCTACATCCAGGGTGGGCTCAATGTGGTCATATTCTGACCTGACCAGGGCTGTAGTTTGGGGTTAACAAATCCTTAGCATTTAAGTCTCAAAATAAAGTTGCACCGGGGGGGGGGGAAAGCTCTGGAGCTGCTTAATAGATCAAGCCCATTAAACTGGGATGGGTTAATAGGTAGCCTTGCTGTTGGAAAAAATAAAACAAAAATGTTGTGCCTGAATTATAACTGGAATTTGTTCAGTTTTAAACTCCTAGCTGTGGGTTCCTGGCCCACCTCCACCTGCTGGATTACAGAGTCTTTTACTACTGGGTGATTTCTCTACATGAAGGAACTTAGACTAGTGGATTCATGTGACCCCATTTTGGGACTCAGCTCTAATCCAGTGATGCCAGACAGCACCACAGATACACATTGAAGAGCAAAGATCAATCAGGATTGCGACCCCATCCACAGGGGTCATGACCCCACTTGGGGTCGCGAACCACAGCATGGGAAACTCTGGCTTAGTGTAATTAAGTCACCACTTAATCTTCTTTTCTTTGTGATGAATTAAACAGATCCAGCTCCTGAAGCCTCTTACTGTGAAGTTTATTCTCTCTAGTCCTTGAAATATTCTCATAGGAACATAAGCAGCAACCATTGGGTCAAACCAGTGATCTGTCTAGCCCAGCATCCTGTCTCCAACAGTGGCCAGATTCAGCGTCCACTCAAGGGTAAGAGCAGGATCTGTGAGCCAGATTCATAATCCAGATCCTTTCCCCTGAGCATCCAACCCACCATGCGGTCTCAACATGCTTTCCAGCATTTCTCTGCCACACCTACATCTTTCTGCAGCCCACACCCTGCTCCTTACCCAGCCCTGCCCTTGCTGCTATTTTGGCACCAAAATAACCTGCTCTGTAGCTTTAGCACCAATAAGAAACAGGAGAGTCTGGGGTGATGGAGCACAACTTCTTTCTGTGTGTTTTGGCGTGGCCCCACCGGTCATTTTTAAATTGCCAACATGTCCCCCAACAAAAACAAAAGTCCCTCACTAGTGCTGTAGTTCAAAAACTCACCCCCACACAGCAATTGGTTTAATCCAAGGGGTGGGGCACCTCAGACCCAGGTGCCAAATGCAACCCTCAGCTAGCTTTTGTGTGGTCACTTTCCAATTCCTAAATCTTGCCCCTGGATCCATTTTCTGTCCCTTTGCACGGAAAGACTGAGCTCAGGGTAAGAAAGCAGAGATGAGGGCATGCAAACAAGGACAGGGGAAGGATCCCTGACAGATTCATAATCTGAAACTCCTCTTCCTGAGTGCACCATTATCCCTAACTTCTATGCTCCCTCAGAGCACGGCCCCAGGAAGGAAAAAGTTTCCCCGACCCTGGTTCAATCAAAGAGACCATCTTGGCAACTGCTCCTCGAATGCTTTTGAGAGTCCTTGCTTTGCAGAGTACAGTCTCCCATGCTGCAGGCATCAAATAGCAGGGAGGGGAGACTGGCCAACCCCTCACGAGCTCACCTGGATGCGTGGGTCCAGCTCCTCTTGCTCCTCTTCCTCCTGCCTCGAGAGACTCTTCGCATCTCCGCTGCCACCACCGCAAACATCCTCCGGCCCGGGAGCCCCTCGCTGCTCTTCACCCTCCTCCGTAGGCGTCCTCAGCTCCCCAGGTGGTGTCTGCCGCCCATCCCCCACATTCATACCCAGCACCAGGCGCTGGTCAGAGCCCTCCATGCCAGGCCCTTGCTATACCAACGTGGCCTTCCTGTCCACAGCCTTCAGAGAAGTGCAAGCAGCATCCTAGCGCCAGGCCCATCTGCTAGGAATCAGCATGGCGCTCCTGGGATGCATGCAACGTGGACACAGGTAAGTCAAGAACTCACACGGAGTCAGCAGCACCCCATGCCACCTGGCCCGTGAACCAAAGGAGGTGTGTTAACTGCCGTGAGATCGCACTACAAACTCAGAGACAGGAGAAGGGGGATGCAGTGGGCACTCACGCGCGGTGGGGGTGGAGAAGAATACCGCCTGGCACGTCCTCCACCCCCCACTGCCTGCCCTGGGGACGCCTCCTTGTCACAGAGACTGTGCTTCAGAGAGAGAAGGCTGGAGAATTAGAGATGGGGCTGGAAAATAAAGCAGGAGAGGATGGATTACAGACCCATTAATGCAAAGAAAGCAGGGATCCTTCCCAGGTACGGGGGCCCTCATCCCCCACTGCAAATCACTCACACCCCATGTGCCCCCACCTCCCATCCTGATCACAGGGATAGCTGCACTACTTCCCCGAAACCCGCCCCACTCATTCACACACACACCCCGACTGGCATTTACTGCCCTTCCCTGACTGCACCCCTTCTCAACCCCACTTCTACTGCCCATGCCCCCTGCCCCTCCCCGCTGCATTCTGCACATACGTGATTACACCCACCCCCGACTGTTCCCACTTCATCCTTCTTGCTCCCACTTTGCAGCCCTTCCCCCACTGCACTTGGCCCCCACGCTCCTGCCCAGCGCACACAGCTAGCCACCCTCCGCCCCCCGATAGTCTCTGCCCGCTAAGTGCATGAGAGCGGGGAAGGGAATTTATTCTGTTTACCTCTCGGGTCAGAGCAGCTACTCAACTGCAGCCCCCCTTTCCCAGCCCAACCGGAAGCGGAAACGGCTTTCCAAAGGGGAGCCCCCCTCTTCCCCTCCCAACTATGGAATTGCCGTACAACATGGCGCCTCCCATGCGTGCAGTTCTAACTCATCCTTTCCCCCTTCCCTTTATCCAAACTTCCCCCAGGACGGGAATGGAAGAAAAGCAAACACTGCTAAAGCATCATGTATCACGTCTAAAAGTCTGGAGCTCGATAAATGAACAGAGACAAACTGAGACGATAATTATTATGTGGGCGCCGCCATGTTGGATCCCAACAGGGCAGCGCCATTTTGGGTTGCAGGTGCCGCGGATGGATTGTTAACATCCGGGGAACTCGAGAGCCTCAGCTATTTTCCTAGGCGCCTGTCCCCATTGCCTTAATACATGACGACAGCTCCTACAAAGGCAACGCATGAGAGCCATTACCACGTGATAATTTAAAGCCAATCAGCACTCACCTTCTTCCTCGCTCTCCCTCCCTCCCTCCCGATCCTAGGGGAAATGTACCATTTATATTAAGTTGAGAGGGGAGATTGGGACAAAGCATTCGTTTTTACAGACTTACTGATTTATTTATTTTTTAAGTTAAACGTGGTTTTTTTAAAAAAAGATTCAAATTACCTCTAGTCATTGTATTATTAATTTTATTATTAATTCATGTTATAATATTATTAATTCATGTTATAATGAATTAATAATATTATGTTATAATATTAATATAATTAATGACTTAATATATACTGTTAATTATTTAGTAATAAAAATCAGTATCAATAAATAACAAAAATAAATGTGGATTAAAATCAATAACTCAACAATGATATAAATAGAATCATTCTATTTAATATATTATTAATATATTAAATATAATCAATGTTACTGAGCATTTTTAATCCCAATATATTTTGACTCATATTAAACACAATGAATACATTATGTCTATACATGCTGTTGTGTACTCCTGCTCGCATTTATTGTGAGATTGTACACAGATTGTGTAGAGAAAGTGGGGTTTGCCGTGTTGGTCCCAAACATCGGCAGTAGAGACAAAGCGTAAAGTGTTATCTTTTATTGGACGAACTCCAGTTGGAGGAGGCATGCAACGTATTGTACACAGATTATCAGCAAAGCTGGCACTATGGTTGCCATAGGGCACGGCCAGGGTGGGCAAAATTTCCTAATCCTGAGAGCCAAATCTGTTTACCACAATGGGACCAAAGAGCCGCATGTGGCTGTAGAGTCATGGTTTGCCCATAGGGTGTTTGCAGGACTCATATCGGCATTAACAAAAACTAAAAGGTTTTTGTTTAAAATCATGGGTCCCGCACCTCCCCCCCCCAAAAAATAAAATAAAAATCTGGGTGGTTTTTTAATTCAGCTGCTGGGTTTTTAAGCTTTTAATAGGCCATAAGAAAATTAACAACGCAACAGAATAATGACCCATTTAGCCCAGTATCCTGTCTCTGAGAGTGGCTGGCACCAGACGTTCCAAAACTGTTAACCCTAACTGTTCCCTGTGGCCACTGAGGGTAGGACCAGAGGGAATGGGTTTAAGTCAAAAAGGAAAAATATCAGGAAGAATTCTCTAGCTGGAAGAATAACATGGCAATAAAATAAATTTGCATGAAGGTTGCAGAGTCCCAATCATTAGAAGTTTTTTTTTTTTTTAAAAAAAGGTTAGATTATCCAGGCACGGGAGTGCCTGGATAGTTAAGGCGCAGGGCAGCGCAGAGCACCATAATGTCTCCGCTGCCACCAGCACACAAACCTTGTCTTTGGTCTGGATGTCTGCCTGTGCCTGTGTTCCCCTGATGGGGTAGGGGGTGTGGGGGGGGGTGTTGGTTTTTAGGGTTGTTTTAAATTGCTGGGGGTTGATTTGTTGTTGTTTTTATTGTTGTTATTATTGGGTTTTTATGATATTGTACGCTGCTCCGGGATGCCGTAGGCATGAGGGGGCGGCTACCAAATATAAATAAATAAATTAAATTAAATACTCCCTCCGCCACTGCCATGTTGTTTAAAGAGCCTGTGCATGGCGCCGGCACCATATACCCTATCTGGTATGCAAGGAAATGTAGTCCCTGCATGACAGATAGGGAACATGGTGCCGGCCCCACGCGCAGCGCTGCGAGCCCTTTAAAACTTCAGCAGCAGCGGTGGAAGAACCTTTTTGGCGGCCTGAGAGTGGTTGAGGGGGAGGGGAGTCTTTCCCTGCTTTTCGCCCCAGAGAGCTGCACAGAAGCGCTGCACTGCATGCCGCTGCTGCTGCTACTGGTATATCTGAAAGGGCCCACGTCGGCCACAACATGGCGGCAGCCCCACAATGCGCTTGCGCACAGCCTGGCACTGCCTTTGAAAATAATACTGGCAGTGGCGGCGGCAGCAGCACCACTCCAGTAGCTCACGCACAGCCTGCACCAGCACCGGCAGGTCCTCCTCCTCTCCACTATCACCAGAAACTGAGCTGTGTGGGAGAGGTATGTATGTCTGCCTGTGCGTGGGAGAGGTGTGTATGTGTATTTCTGTCTGTGTGTGAAAGGTGTGTGTGTGTATGTCTCTGACTGTGTATGGGAGAGGGGTGTGTGTGTACTTCTGTGTGTGTGTGAGAGGTGTGTCTGCCTGCTGGGTGTGTGTGTGAATGTGTGAGGGGTCTGTGAATGTGTGTGCTGGTCTGGGGCACATAGCCCCTGGATTAGGGTAAGCAGCATCCCTGGGGTATGTTTCCTCCTTATCTCCTGTCAAACAGGAGCCAGCTGCTGCTCTATCACAGGCGGCCTCTGGATCAGGACAAGTAGGTGCCCCTTGACTGGAATCAACTGCTGCCCTGGGGCAAATAGTCCCAGGTTCAGGGCAAACATAGCCCAGGTTCAGGGCAATCAGCTGCTATAGGGTATGTGCCCCATGCTTCTTAGCTGGAGCTAGCACTGCCCTTGGAGGAGGGTTGCCACCTATGTATATTTTCCAGGTCACTTATGAAACATACATGTTGCGGGGCCTGCATATGTTTCGGATGCCAATTCCCTTCCAGCAGTGCAACTTCATCTCCCTTTTCTGCTGCCCCCCTGATAACCCAGCTCCAGCTAAGAAAGATGGAGTGCTGCACCACTGTTCTCTCCCACCTTTCCCCCCATTCTCACAAGGGCAGTACACAACATCAAGGTGAAGGAGAGAGAAGAAGAATAGTGATGCCATGATGAAAGAGGGGCCAGGAGCAGGGGGGCAGTACTCGGCATAGTTTCTTTGGCATCAGGGATAAAGGAGGGGAGACAAAAGGGAGCTTATGTTGCATTGCTGGAAACCGAGGCTGCCCAAGGTGTGTCTGTGGTGGGAAGAAGCCCCCACGTGGGTTACTCGCTCTGCTTACAGTGCAAAGTATTGAGCCGATCAAGATGATTTGCCAAATATTCAGTTCTAGAGGCATTCTGTCCAGCACCTGGTTTATTTGTACGATTTCACATGCCATGAAACTACTGTTCTGGCAGTTCAAGGTTTGTTGAAACTACTGTTCTGGCAGCTTCTGGCAGTTCAAGGTTTAAATAAACACTGAACTAGTGTTCAGTGTTTATTTAAACCTTGAACTGCCAGAAGCTGAGAGTGAATGACAGAGGAGGATGGATACTCCATTGTAGTACTCTCTTCCCTTGAAGCATCTGGTGTTGGCCACTTTCAGAAATAGGATACAGACCAGCTAGATGGGCTATTGGTCTGACCCGGTCTGGCTATTATGTTTTGTGCATTGGTGAATTTCACCTTCTGAGAAATACTCCTATGTCCTGTTCATTGAAGCCCTGATTTCCACCCATTAGTTATTGGTAGTGAAAAGTGATTTATTGATTTATTTATTCAATTACTTATATCCCACTCCCTCCAGCCCTACAGCAGCTCGGAGCGGCTCACAAAATATTTAAAACAAACAATATATAAAAACAATATATAAAAACAGTACATAAAGGGATTAGAGGTAAGGAAGTAATGTTTATTAGGGATGGGCGAACAGATCGCGGTTCGGGTTCGGCCGTTCGGTTCAGCTGCGTTCAGTTCGTTCATTCGTTCGGTTCGGATTTGTTCGGTTCGTTCGTTCGTTTCGTTCGTTCGGTTCATTTGCCGAGTTCGGGTTCGGATTTTCGGTTCGTTCGTCCGAACAGGCTGTTCGGTTCGGCGGTTCGGCTGTTCGGTTCATCCGTTTGGCCGTTCAGGAAGTGTTGTTATGGGGTTTTTTGGTTTTTTAATATGTTTTTTTGGTTTTTTATTGGGTTTTCTTTTGTTCTTTATTTGGTTTTTTGGTTTTTATATGGGGCTTTCTTGTTTGTTTTTTTATCTAATATTATATATCTATCTATCTACACTAAATCTAACCGCTATTAACTATTCTAAATGCTCTGAAGTAAATGGATTGTCTAATAACTACACAGACCTACTCCTACAAACACTAAAACTAAATCACTAACTAAATCACTCTATCACTAAGGTAACTCCTACAACTGTCTTCATCTATCTATCTATCCCCCCATCCCATATCCATATCCATATATATATATATATGTATCCATATATATATATATATGTATATGGATATATATATGGATATATATGGATATATATACATCCAATATATATGGGATGCGGGGGGGAATCTTCACAAATAGAAGAGGAGTCTGTAGTGAAATACATACATTACATACTCAATGAGTCTGTACAGTGCATAACACAAGGTTTCAGTTTATGGTTTAAGTTTCATTTCATTACAAAAGTGAAATGAAACTTAAAGCAATCTAAAAATCCTACTCAACACCTGCTGTTCAGGAACAGTGACTAGCTCAGAAGGTGTTGGGAAGTGGGGAGGCAGATAATTAGTTTCGTTTCTTGCAAGCCTCTCCACCCCTGGTGCCTGGAAGTCTGCTCCTCAGTGACTGACACCTCCCTGTAATGTTTGACCTTCCAGTGAACCTTTTTTTGCCACCCGAACTCATCCGAACGCGATCCGAACTGACCGAACTGTTCGGCCATTTCGCCGTTCGGTGTTCAGTTTGTTCGGTATGTTTGGTATGTTCGGGTTCGAGTTCGGTCGTCCGAACAATTAGAGTTTGGGCCGAACTCTGAACTTCCGAACCGCGTTCGCCCATCCCTAATGTTTATTGTTTAACCCATGGGTCATAACACAACATTTACAGAAACATAACACAGCAACTAGGCAAGTATAAAAATACAATGTAATATATATATAAACCATTTCAGGCACAGTCAGCCAGGCAGATATAAAATTGCAATAAACTAAATGACCCACAAACATAAATTTCACCTTCTAAATAGTGCCTTAAGAAGCACAATACCTTAGTATTAAAAACTTTAGCAGTTTAAAAACTATTAAGAGCATAATACCATGACGCTCGGGTAAAATTGGAACCTCATAAAACTTGCCTTGCCCTTCCTAGGGCTAGTGTTGGCAACACTTGACCCCTAAAATAATAAGTGTTGCCATATAAACCATACACTAATAATAACAGGCCTTACTCAGAGGGGCTCCCTCTGCATTCAACTAGCCAATTGCTCAGGTTCAATTTAAGTTAAATCACACGGACAATTGATCTAATAAATATGTTAAAGTACAGTTACTAACAAACCCGGACCTCCTATGCAGCCCCAAGGGCCCTTATGAACTAGCCCTAATAAAGTAGTAGTGAGTTTATTAATCGGCCATAAGCCATAGTAAATAAATCTAAAATCTGCAATTTGCATGGGTGCGAAAATATATAAACCTCCATGCATCCTTTTACAAGTATCATAAGTAAATCAATTACAAAGGATAATAGCAAACTAAATACAATGCCAATCCATCTCGCGCAATCATTCATACATCCGACCTGCCCCCATAGCCAAATGCATAAACAAAATTGACGCATGATTGATCAGCTATTCATATTCCTTCACACACCCATCTTTACAGGATTGAATAATAAAAACACACCTTAAAAACTGGGCCGCCATCCTAGTTATAACTTGAGAACGATCCGCAAGGAGGAGTTTTACATAAAAGGTCTCAGTTCTACCAGGCATAGAGGAAATCACTGGGAGAATAAATTTACTGCGGCCTTCCTTATAAAAGGGGCATTCTAAATGAATATGCTCCAAGGAATCAATTCTGCCAAGTTAACAACTGCATAAGCGCTGAGCTAATGGAGTTCCCTTATAGTGTCCTTCCACCATTGCCGAGGGGAAACAGTTTAATCTTGCTAATAAAAAGAGTCTCCTATTCTGAGATTTAAGTCCATAATCCAAATAGGGGGCAGGGGAAGAAGAATCATTTGCCCATAATAGGTAGGGAGTCTGGGCTCCACTTTCCCTAATAGCAGATCTCATATTCTGATGTTCATTGTCAGCAAGTCTTGTCAGAACTAACTTCTTTGCTCCTTTATAGCCCAAAGGAGCCAATGCCTCTTGACTAGTTTATTTATCTTCGCTCCTACCTCCTTATACCAGGAATTCTCGGCTCTGTCCTTGGTTGCCAATATAGCCAAGGGGGCTGCTATTCCGAAATACAATCTCAACCAAATATTTATGGCAGCCGACCAAACCCTCTCTTGCAATGAAAAAAGCCCACATTCCATAATGAGGGCCGTATTAAGGACCCCAGGCAGGGCAGCTAGTAAAGCATGGATAAACCCCAATTGGAGCCTGTCCAGAGCTTTCCCTTTCCCCAGGGCCCAAAGATGGGCACCATATAACAGTGAGGGAATACATTTCTGGGCTAAAATTCTAATTGCTGGGGCTATCAGTTGACCACTTCTCGATCTAAAAAAGGATAGCAAAGCCCTCTTAAATTGCTTTGCCCTATTCTGCATGGTCTGGTACTGAAGTACCCAACCTCCCTTTGCTTGAAAGACAAGGCCAAGATATTTATAGCTCCTAACCTGCAAAATCTCTCCTCCCGCTATCCACCACCTATACATAACTCTCCTTTGGGAAAAGACCACCACCTTGGACTTTCCGTTGTTAAGTTCTAAATCATTTTTCCTACAATACCCTCCAAAAGCCTCCAAACAGCGCCTTAGTCCCACCTGAGTATGGGAGAGCAAGACCGTGTCGTCGTCTGACCATGTCGTCAGGCAAGATATATTGGTGTCTCCAAGTTGAGTAGGGTGGTGGGAGGGGTTGGCAAGGGCTTCAGCCAAGTCATTCAAATACACGTTGAACAGGGTGGGTGCCAGGACACAGACTTGCTTAACTCCCCGCTCTGTAGCAATATTTGCAGACCTAATCCCTTGGGGATTGATTCTGACTCTAATAGAGGTGTTCGTGTACGGGGTCCTAAACAAAAACAATAGTCTCCCATCCACACCCAACGCCATGAGCTTTTGCCATAACTGATCCCTAGGGATTAAATCAAAGGCTTCTCGGAGATCTATAAAGGCCACATAAAGTGCCCAGCGAGGGCCTGAATACTTCTGGATCAAGTGGGCAAGAGTAAAGCAATGGTCACCTGTTGAGCACCCCTCCCTAAAGCCTATCTGCTCCCTAATTAGTATACCACGTTTTCCCAACCACTTCTTTAGTTTCCCTAAAAGATACTTCGCATACAATTTGCTAATAGTATTTAATAGGCTAATGGGCCTATAATTCCCAGGAGCTTGGGACAGCCCTTTTTAAAAATAGGGACCACCGTGGCTTCTCTCCAATCCTCCGGGAGATTACCTGCACTATTGACTGCGTAATGTGCTCCCTACGGCCAGTCCCCGTCAGGAGCCGGGCCACCGCATTCTGCACCAGCTGCAGCTTCCGAATCATCACCAAGGGCAGCCCCACATAGAGCGTGTTGCAGTAATCCAGATTTGTCTGGATTAAACAAGTGTTGGCACTTGCTTTTAAGAGGCATAAAGTTAAAATGAGAAACTGGAAGAAGGAAACACAGTCATGTTGGTGCAGGAGTGGATGAATGTTTATAGGCAGACAAGTGTAAACTTGAGGCTAGTTTGTGACTGGACCTAATGGGATCAATGGGTATAAGGAGCCCCTGTCTCTTACATGGACATAACAGAATTGAGCATAATGAAACTTCTTTCTCTGTGTGCCTGAGGACAGTGGCTTGAACCATGGCATGCAACAGGCTAGGAGAGAGGAACATCTGCTGAAGCCCAAGAAGAGGTATGGCAGGGGAGGTTTGCTCCGGATGGAATTGCAGGGTGTGTTGGGTGGGGTCTAGACCCGGGTGCTGCCCCTCTACTGCAACAATATGTTCAGGGGAACTAGGTGTCAGGGAGGTGATAGCTCCTAGCCCCTGCACTAATAATTAAAACTGGTAGGTGCCGTTTATAGAAACCCGCACAGTTAGTGGACTGCTAGCCAAAAAAAGCCATACTCCTAAGAGAAGACAGACCAAAAGAAATCAATCCACCTGTGTCCCCTTCATAGTTTTCAATTCACCATTCCATTAACTCCGTTTAACTGGGCGGCAGCTTCTCCTGGAGGCCAAATCCCCACCTAAAATGGGGTGACTGGGAAGTGGCTACCTGAATCCTCAGCCTGGAATTTCATACGGGTTTAGTCTAGAGAATGTGGTTTCCATGTTGGTGCAAAATGTAAGAGATGGAGGCAAAGCACCACGGTGACGAGATGAAACGATGAATATGGTGCTGAATAACAGAGAGCAAGTGGGATGTCGGGAATGGGTAGGATGACAAAAAGGACGCTCTGCCTATTTGGCATAGTTGGAATGACAAGTAGGTTTAAATAGGGAGCGGGTAGAAGAAGAAATGTGACACAGTGGAATGGCAACATGGAGCCATATAGGGATCATGAGGAATGTCACAGGGTGCTAAATGGAATTAATGGAATGATGAATGGAAAACTATGAGAGGACAGGTGAATTGATAAGTAGAGTGCACTGTGGAGAAGAAAGGATGACAAATTGGGTTTACATGTTTATACAAATTGGGTTTACAATTGTAAAGTGCCAGGTACATTGCTTGTGCTATATAAATGCTTATTTATTATTATTATTATTATTAATAATAATAATAATAAATAAATTAATAAATAATAAATAATACTAATTAATAATAAATCATATGTGGAACAACTGAAATGTCAACAGAGAGCTATGGAGAACAGCTGAACGACAAACAAGGCAAGATTAGGAAGCAGCCACAGTAACAATAGGGAGTATAGAGAATGATCATAGAGTCCTAAGTGTAATAGGTGGAATGGGAAAAAGTCCACAACAACAAAAGACAAGCATGGAGAGTGCCTAGAAGAACAGGGCACTATGTGGTCTTCCAGTAAATATTAACCAGGTACCTCTGTGCTTTGAGGCAAACCGCTCCCCACTCACTTGGCCAAGTTCCAAACTCTCAGCCTGTGTTCCCCATCTGTAAAAATGGAAATGGAAATGTGTATCTGTCTCTCCCTGTGTCCCTGTCCCTTCGCCCTTGTCCATCTTAAGATTGTAAGGAACCATTCTATTAACTCCTTATAGTTAATATTTCTCATGATCCCTATAGCAATGTCTGTTATTTCTCCTGATCCCAATAGCAACCACTCCTCATAGTACCCTGGACCCTGCTGCCATTCTGAGTGATCCCCACTATGTAGTCATTGCACACAATAAAAACATTTCAACAAACCTTATTTCATTTCTTGTTGTCTTTCCAGTGCCAAATCATGTCTGTGAGAAACATTTCCTGATCCTCAATCTTTGTTTGAGTTCTTGTCTTCCCCCTTCAGATTTAATTTAAATATCCTTTAAATGTTCATTGCACTGTTTGAAAAAATGTTAATTTAATTGTTTCAAGAAACAACAAAAAACAAGCAGATTTACCAAATTAAAAACCTCTGGTTTAAGAAATTAGTTAAGTCACAAATAATTTTTACAAATTAAAAACTTTCACATCAAGGAATCTCTAAAGCCACATACTTTTTTCCACCAAAAAACCCCCTCAAAATAAAATTAATTGTACATTAAAAAAACAACAGCACTTATAAATTCTACCATGCAACACAACACCAGGAAATTATAAGTTAAGACACACTATACACAACCAAGAAAACACAGGAAACACATAACCACAACCACACTCAAAACACTACACAACCACAGTAAACACATGACAGAACTGTGCCTTAATGCCCATCCCTAAAACCATTCTGCATACCAAAAAAAATCAAACAAGCAAATTTTCAACTTACCACTAGAGGTAATATGACACACTTCATGCATCAGAAAACTGTGCTGACAATCTGGTTATGTGAGCATACCCAAAACAAACCCACAAACAGAGGCAAAAAACCCCCACCAAAACCCACAAAACAAAACAACTAAAAACTCAACATTATGAACCAGCAACTGTGCAAAACAACTCATTCACTAGCACCAAAACCACAAACAGACATAACCCTAAAAAAGTCAAAACCCCAAAACCCCAAACCAACAATAACACTGACAAACAAAATCAAGCAAAAGACCAGGTTGCACACGAAGCACCATGAAACGAAGCAACAAGAACAACCCCCCGACAATACAAACAAAATGCAAACATCAAACAAAAACCTCATCAGAAACCCCAACAGTTACCAACAGAGTCACAGCATGTAAGGCCACTTGCACAAATTAAAGACACAAAAGAAAAAAAGAGACTACCTACAGGGATGGATATTTAAATATCTCTTGGGGGCAGGTTAGGTTCTACAATAATAAAATTATAGGGCTAAGAGGAACTCCAATCCCAATCCCCTGCCATTGAACAGGATCCATTGTACCTACACCAGCCCTGAGAGATGCCTGTCCGACCTATTTTTAAAGGTCTCCATTGGTGGGGCTGCCACAACATCCCTTGGCAAATTGTTCCACTGCCCAACTGTCTTGGTAGAAAACTCTTCCCAATGTTTAGTCTAAATATATTCTCCTTTTATTTATTATTATTTATCCTTTCCATAGCACTTTCTGTGTTCAAAGTGCTCTACAATCCTTATTTAGACCACCCTCATAACAACCCTGTGAGGTTCTTTTTCACTGCCGACGTCCCTGATCCAGGACCCTCTCTTCCAGCCAAACTGTGGAGAGAGGAAGAGGGGAACACAATATCATTTTTAATTTCCTAAACATCCTTCCAAGATCCCATTGCCAACTCCCCAATAATTTCCTTAGTGAAGGAAGTGACTGCTGACAGATTTTCTCTCTCTATTCCAACAGGAAACAGGAGGAAAATCCTCAGCAATGAGGCCCCGAACCAGTAGAACTTCACCAGACATTACCACCAAGATCCTGAGAAAATGTTTCCCTGAAGTGTGAGGTCTGTAAAAGTCGGCATCAGAAAGAGAAGGGTCAGAGGAAGTAGACAAAGGAGAGATAGAAAATAGCCACTCACCGAGGGAGAGGACTGAAGGGTGTGGGGAAAATTACGGTTCAAGGAGGAGGAAAAAAGTCCCAGTGTCCCAAGCATGAGAAAGAATTTAGTGACAGATCAACCCTTGTGAGACATCAGAGAATCCACACAAACACCCACCCCACCCCACCCCACCCCCCATGAATGTCTTCAGTGTGGGACACAGTTCAGTTGTCAAGGAACCCTTATTAGATAGCAAAGAATCCACATGGGAGAGAAACCCTGCTTATGCCTTGAGTGTGGGCATAGGTTTAGTCAGAGAGAAACCCTTACTAAACATCAGAGTCCACATGGGAAAGAAGTCCTATCAGTTTTCCCTGCAGTCTACACACTTCTACTGGGGGAAAAAATACCTTATTAAACACCAGAGAGCTCACACAAGAGAAAACATATCCTCTTCCTTGAAAGGAGGAACAGTTTCCATTAGATTGCGTTCCTCAATGAACATCAGAGACTCCACACAGGTGAGGTAACCCTATAACAGCCCTGTTCTGGGTTGATCAGAGGGAGCAACACAGTAGCCATTTCCCCAGTGCTGTCACTGCGGTTCAGATCCTGAGTATCTGACCATTTAACTCTAGGGTCAGGACTCGCCCCAACTGCTGGGTGTCACGAAGGAACATAAGGCCACACAGGAGAGATACTGAACTGTAGATCTAGTAAATGTGTTAAATTGAAACTTACACATGTATGTAATGTTAAAGATAAGAACTGAAAACTCGCTTCATGTAATCATGTAATGTAAACTGAGAACAGGAAACTCAATTAATGAAAGGGAGAGAGACAAAAACCATGCTAATGCGTATTCCCCGCAAGAGACAGACAGAAACATTTGAATGCAAATTAAGCTCTTCCTTTGCCTACGTGACCACAGGCCACACAGCCCTCCAAGCTTTTCTGGGCGGGAAAGTTAAACAAAGAAACTGGAAAACATATAAAAGGGTGAAGACCTTTGCTGAGGGAAGGACAATTAGGAATGGAATGTAACCTCTGAATAGCTGAGCTTCGGATGAGCCTGCTTGCCAGAAGATGCGCTGAGAGAAAGGACTTTGATTCTAACCAACTTAAGAATCAGTGCCCAGCCATTTACATAATTGACTGAGAATGAACCAAAGCTTATGGATTTTCTGTAGGGTAAGATATTATGTAGGGAATTACCCACTATTGAATAGGAATGCGTTATTTTACCACTTACTTTATTAACCACTCTGCGTCCAATTATTCTTGCTCATGTAATCAATAAACGTTCTTCTTATCTTTATTAAGAAGTGTCTGTGGTCTAACATTGGGAACACAAGTGAGAAACTTGAGCTTTCAAGCTCTTGCAAACTCAGAGAGAGAGTGTGTGTGTGAACGGGAAGCTTTCTGGACTTTGGGTGGCAAAAGGATTCTCCCCTCTGCAGGACCTGATCAGTCAGAGAGATAACTGATTCAGGTGGGCTGCAAGTAAGGGAAATTTAGTCACTCAACCCAGGAAAGTGGGGGTGTTGGACCCCCAAACCCGTGACACTGGGATCCCCTCTCCGAGAAGAGAGAGTAACACAACTTACCATGCCCTGCAGAGATCCCTGCCCTCTGCCCCACCTGCCTGCTGCAACATCTATCTTCCTTCCCCCTCTCCCCCATGCACTCTGGGCAGCACCCAACTCCCTCATGCCTCCTACAGTACATGGTACAGCTCCCTGCCTGTGCCACCCCCACCCCCCTCCTGCACTTCTAACAGTGTACAGCATGGCTTTTTGCTGTACACTTACCTCCTGCCCTGCACAGCTCCTTGGATGCCTGTGGTTGCTGTGACAGGAAAGGGAAGGACAAAGCTAGTCCAGAAAGGTGCCAGGGCTGACTAGCGTTGACAAGCCTGAAAGGTAAATAACCTCTACGCGGGGCCCACGCAGACCAACTCTGATCCACTCAGTGTTCTGTTAGGCTTGCCCAGGCCAAACTGGGTGAAGGGACTTTAGCCCCACGGGCACACCCTCTCCTCAGCCTCTGTGCTAAGGAATCCTGGGGATCTTTGGGGAGGATAGTGTTGGTAACCTGTCCTGCTAACCTGAAGCTACTGCATTCATTTGGATCTGCTCTCTCTCCCCAGCCCTACTATTTCCAACACCCCTCAACCCACCTGCTTCCCCCCCCCCAGCACAGCCACAAATGATCACCCAACCTACCAGCCGCCACAGTATCACCCAACTCTCCGAGCACAGCCACACCATCCCTTCAACCTCCTGCGCCTCTAGCAAGCCACCCCATTCTCAAAGCCACCAACATCTCCAGCCCCATGCGGCCCATCTCCCAGCTCAGTCACCCCCATCCCCACACACCCCTGCATCCCCAGCTGCCGGAACCCCCAGCACAGCTACCTCATTCCCAGACCCCTGTACCCACAGCACACACACACACATCCTGAACCTGGCTAGGGAAAGGAGCAGGAGTCAGGCAAACACTTTGCCCCCACCCTCCACCTACTCTGAACCTTTCCTAAAAGCATTCAGGCCGCTTACAAAGGGCCCCACCAGGAAGGAAGTTTTCAGAATGGGTGGTGGTGGTGGCAAGTAGAGTATAAATTATTGTGGTGTTGGAACCTGAACCTCACCTAGGTAAGCCCCACCCTGGAGACCCTGTCCCTTGCTCTTCGGGAGGCCATAATTAGGTGCTGAGTCTGGGCCCTGCACAGCTTTGCTATAGCCCAGGATCAGACCCCTCGCCATCCCCCTATGTTGTGAATTTTCTCTCCACAGTCCACTCCACTGCCCATCTCGCCCCATTCCTGACAAATCACAGAACTGAAGGGTTAGAAGGAACCTCAGCGGACATTTGGTTCATCCCTCTGTCCTGAAGCAGGATGTTTCTTGCTACCTGCAGCATCACAGATGCCAGTTCTGCCATCTCTCTCCTTTCTCCCATCAGGCAAGATTTCTCCTCATCCTCATGGCTTTTGGATGAGACGTGGTGCCTGACAGCCCACGCCTCCGAGTAACCAGGGACAAGCCCCACCCCCTTGGGCAATAAGCTCCACCCTTCAGTGAATAAGCTCCACCCCTCACACTCACTAACCTTCCAAGTACATAAAGAAGGACAGAAGCTCCCCTGCTTTGAATTCCACTTGGTTTCTTGTAATTCCATCATCTCTCCATTGTCCTCTCAAGGACTTCCCCCCCCCAGGGAGACAGCCAGGAAAGAGGTGCCTGGGGCTTGAATACCTGTCTGGGTCTGACTCTGCAGGAGGAACAGTGGGGTTCAGCACTCAAAGAGGGACTGGTGTTCCCTCCTACATAGGGACTGTTGAGAGGTATGTTGCTGACCCTAGACAGTCTCAGCAGCTTTTCCCTTGTGCTATTTGGGATGCGAGAGAGTTCCAGATCTGCGGCCAGCAGAGGGCTCTGGCTACCGCTGATGGAGGGGAACTGCTGCTCTCTCTGCCTCTCTCTATTCAGTAGAGGGGTTGAGCTTCCTGGGTCAGACTCTGCTCCTGCTGCTGAATCTGAATCTGACAAAAGAATCCAGTCGGAGCAGCTGCTGGGGAGAGAGAGAGACCCTGATGATCCCAGCTCCCTGCGCCCAGTCCAGGTGGGGACTGGCTCAGGCTGGGGCAGCCCTGGACTCTGCAGCCTCCTGACCCCCTGCCGGGCGGGCGTGCAGGGCTCTCGGGGTCTGAGAAAGAAGCAGAGACTGTCTCCAAGCAGCGGGGAAGGGGAGGGAGAGGCTGCTAGGGGCAGGGGGAGGAACCTGCCTTCCCCACCCCTCCATGGGCAGAGAGACTTTCCTGGCACCCAGGGAGGGGCAAAACCCAGATCAGAGGTCTCCTCCCCTGAGCAGCTTGTCTACTAGGTATTTCTGGACCCATCCTCTAAGAATTATCCAATCCTTTTTTGAGACCAGTTTTGCTACTGGCCTTCCCAACCGAGTTGCACGGGTGTGCTGAGTGAAAAGCAACTTCCTTATGTCTGGTATGGTTTCAATCTGCTGGCAGCTAATTTCATCATAGGGTGTCCCCTAATTCTACTATTATGAGAGAAGGGGATAAATAACAGCTCCGTTTTACTTGCTCTGCACCACTCATTTGTAAATGTATTACTCTTTACTGTATTACACTTTTAGTGCCCAGAGTGCTTTATAGTCCTGATCTAGTTTACCCTCACGGGCATGTCATTACCTATGCCCATTTTATAGATAGGGAACTGAGGCTGAGAAAGAGAGCAACTTGCCCAAGGCCACCGAGTGAATTCATGGAGAAGATGGGCTTTGAACCCTGGCCTTCTAGGTCCACGTTCATTGTCTTATCCACCACTTAGGCTACAGTCGCTCTTGTTTCCACTCTATCCCCATTTGTGGCCATTTGTCTGGTACCGTACCAGACAATCCTCCATTTCCCTCAATTTGAGCTTTCCGGATTAGGGCTGGAACCGGACGCAGCCCTGTCCGGAATTAGTTCCCGGTGCCACCTGGAGTGTGGTCGCCGACGACCTGGAGGAAGCGTGTAGGTAGAAGTGACCCCTGCAGAGTGGGGCCGGCCAGCCCCACACTTTTCCCAGTTCTTTTATTTCCTTTTTGAGCTGGCGAGGCAAGAGCTACGTACAGAATTCAAAGTGTGGGCACGTTATCAATTTGTATCGTGCCGACAGAATAGTCTCCATTTTATTTTCTTTCCCTTCTCACTAATTCCTAACCTGGTTTGCCTTTTTAACCACTGACTGCTGTGTACTGAGCTGATGTTTTCAAAGAATGATCCACACTGACTCCAAGCTGTGTGTGTTTCCCCCCACCCCACTTGAGCGCGGACACCTAATTTAGAGCCCAACATTGTGCGTGTAGAGCTGATCTGGGGTGCGCGAGCAAGAAATTGGACTAAACATCTGTCTGTTCTCCTTGCCCTGACAGGCTGCAGGATAACCTCTCTCCTGTTTGTCTTGGGATCATCCCATCCTCCTGGGAGGACAGGAAATGGCTGCAGCAGAGCCGGCTGAGGTAGGGAATTGTCAGGCGATAGACTCGTGTGCGGTCCGGGGTGAGGCTTTTCAGATCAAGACTGGGAGGACAGTCTCATTGGCAACGGTAGTCTGACGCCAGGAGGCTGGGTGGGAGCCAGGTGAGGGCTGGAGGAGGCTGGGTCAGGAGCAGGATGAGGTCTATGTGTGGGCTGGGTTGGGAGCAGGACAAGGGTTTGGAGGCTGGGTGTGGGCTGAGTCCAGAACTAGGTGTGGAGAGGGATGAGGGGTGTGTGCAGGCTGGGGACTGCATGGGTCAGGACTCAGGAGTAAGGCAAGGGTTTGGTGTAGGCTAGGTCAGGGTCAGGGCTGGAGGCAGGAGCACGGAATCCATGCTGCTGCCAGCCAAGTACATGGAGTAGCTTTCAGATAGGTGGCATTGGGGCAGTCTAGACTATCCAGGTTCCTCCAGCTGAGGCTACTTAGCAGTGGCTGAGGCTGACCCTTGATCGCCTGGGGGAACATCAGCCAGGCTGAGGTCTGAAACCTTGACAGGGATTGGGGTGGCCTGGGGAAGGGTCAGCACTAACTCTGGAGTTGGGGAGGGGGAGCAGGCAAGGTGCTAGAAACTGCTGCGCTGGGGGGCCATGGGTAAGGATTCCTTCTGCCTTGGTTGCAGGAGGGCAAGGAGGGTGATCATGGATTTTCCCTGGTCCTTTAGACTCTATGCCCCCAGAACTCATCATTTAGGCTTCAGAAGCCATTGTAGATGTGGGGCAGGGACCCATGTTCGGTGCGTTTTCCCCATTGGTGGCAACGGGGAAAATGCAGTCGGTTTGGGTCCCTGAGTCTAGGTAACAGGCAGCCTGCTGTTTACACCACTACCTGCTGTTCCATCTTCACTGCACTGAAACTTGCTTTGGCAAGATCTTGTTGCTGTTAGGGTAGAGGTCCGGACCTGACCTAGGGTGTCCTGGAGTGACTGCTATTTTCTCTACTTTCGGAAGCCCCACAATGGCCCGTTTTCACCAGGGCAATGTGTGAGGGCCCCCCATTTCTTCCCAGCGGGGCCCCAAACACAACTACCTTTGGCTGCCCCCAGATGGGAGAGCTATGGGGGAGGTGAGGGGGCCACCACGAGCCCCATATTTGCCCAGGGCCCCGCAAATTTGAAGGCTGACACCTGGCTGAGGTGTCTTGGATAGGAGGGAGTTGGCTTCCGATGATCAGTTTCTGAGAGGCTGGGATGGGGCTGACATTTGAAGCTCAGCAAAGGAAGTTCAGGAAAAATGTCTCTGGGGGGGGCTGGTCCCCATGGAGTCATTTGATGGGGGTGGGGG
>QEPC01013206.1:1673457-1700842 GCA_003113815.1 Sphenodon punctatus
GCCTCGTGCGTTAAGTTTTATAGTGGCTTTTACTCACTCTGTAACATTTTAAAATACTTTTCTGATTTTTCTCCACAACTACCCCCACCCCCATGATTTTCTCAGTAATAAGGCAGAGGCTTCCCAACTGTGGGTCGTGAGATGTGTATAAGAGACAGGCAGCTAGCGGTGTAGTGACATTGGGGGGCTTCTTCCCTACTCTCACAGGTTATCTGTTGTGTTTTTTTCATTTTGTTCCTTTTATTGGAACACTGGGGGGTGGGTGGGAGAATGACAAAGATCTTTGCTTGCAAACCCCACATATTTCCAGTGACATGCCTCTGTTCCTACCCCATGGTACAGAGACTAAGGGCTAGGCTTAAACTAGGGTTGCCCCCTATGCAAATGTTTACAGAACACTTATGAAAAATACATATTGCAGGGCCTGCTTCATGCATTTTTCACAAGTGTTCCTTAAAGATTTGCATAGGGGGCAACCCTAGGTTAAACCCTTCAACTGTCTCTGAACATGTCACAAATCCTGACGGCTTCTGTTTCATCCCCCCCGGCCCCTCTCCCCAAAGCAGGGCTTCTGGTTCCCAAAGCCGAGCTGATCTCCCAGATGGAGGAGCCCTGGGACCCGGAGCTCCAGGACTCTGCGGAGAGCAAGATCCCCAAAGGAACTAGCTCAGGTGAGGAACCAGCTTAAACCAGCAGGGTTCGGTGTACGTAGCTGGCATCTCCACTTGAACTCTCCCAGTTCTGACTGGGCTTGTTGTCTGCCTCACACGGCAGGTGCCAATTGGCTCCTGCCTTCCTGCCCATCCTGACTGACACCTTGCAGTAGTTCCCACTGTGGCTCCCCTGACTTTCTCCTTGATTTTCTCTCTATTCCAGCAGGCGAGAGTGAGGAGGAGGAAGAGACCCTGCACCATGAGCCAGCAGAACAGAATGAGGCATTACTGGGAGGATCCCAAGAGACCCCTGAGCTACCAGAACTGAACGGGACCGGTTTGACAGGGATCGCTTCCCAATGTCCTGATCAGGGCGTGCTGAGCCAACGTCAGTCCCCTCCCTGTGCCGGCACCATCGCCGATGCCGGTGGGAGACCCTTCCAGTGCAGCGATTGTGGGAAGCATTTCAGCAGCGGTTCGGCACTGACCATCCACCGCCGCATCCACACGGGCGAAAGGCCCTACCGGTGCGATGAGTGCGGCGGCACCTTCAACCAGAACTCGGCGCTGATCGCCCACCGACGGGTGCACACCGGTGAGAAGCCGTACGCCTGCCTGGACTGCGACCGGCGCTTCAGCCATGGCTCCACGCTGGCCAAGCACCGGCGGGTGCACACGGGGGAGAAGCCCTATGCCTGCGAAGAGTGTGGAAAGCGCTTTAGTGTACGAGCCACACACGCCCGGCACCGCAAGACCCACACGGGTGAGCGGCCCTACCGCTGTGCCGAGTGTGGTAAAGGCTTTAGTGACAGCTCCTACTATGTGCAGCACCAGCGTCTTCACATGGCGCACCTGCCCTACTCCTGTGGCGACTGCGGCAAGCGCTTCGTCTGGAGCTCGGCATTGGCTCGGCACCGCCGCACGCACACCGGCGAGAAGCCGTACCCCTGCGGTGACTGTGGCAAACGCTTCAGCGAGAACTCCACCCTGCTGCGGCACCGGCGCATCCACACCGGCGAGAAGCACTATGCCTGCCGGGAGTGTGGCAAGCGCTTCAATGAGAGCTCCTCCCTGCTGCGGCACCACCGCGTCCACACCGGCGAGCGCCCGTTCCAGTGCCGGGACTGCGGCAAGGGCTTTGTGGACAGCTCCACCCTGGTGTGCCACCAGCGCACGCACACTGGGGAGAAGCCCTACCGCTGCCCCGATTGCGGCAAATGCTTTGCTGAGAGCTCCACCCTCATCACCCACCACCGCACCCACACCGGTGAGCGGCCCTTTCAGTGCGTTGCCTGCGGCAAAAGCTTCAGCCAAAGCTCCAACCTGCTCACCCACCAGCGCACCCACACCGGCCAGCGTCCCCATGCCTGTTCCCAGTGTAGCAAGTGCTTCTACCGTAGTTCTGATCTTGCCCGCCACCAGCGCACCCACCGCCAGGATGAGGACACGGATATGGCTGCTACCCAGCCTAGCAATGGGTGATCCTTTAGCTGCCAAGCAGCGTCCTCACACCTGCCTTGTGTGCCAAGTACTTCCACTGCTGACATCACCCAGCACCACAGCGGTCACTGGGATGGGGACTGGCATTTAAGTATGGCACTGACTGGGTGAAAAGCAACCCAGGGCTGAGGTCACGCCACAGACCTGCAGCTCTGATCACCTACCGACTGGTGGCCTGAGTGCATCAAGCACGTCTACGGCAGCTCGGACCTCATCCAGAACCAGCACGGGACACTACCCAGCGCTGACTGGCTGACTGTGTGGATCTGCTCACCCACACTAGCCAGTGCTGCTAGGCCTCCTCCTGGTGTGCCACGCACTTCCACTGCAGCGCCATCCTCAACGTCAGGATGGGAACTCGGGCATGGCACTGGCCAGCTGACGGCCCATGTGCACCAAGCTCTTCCAAGCCATTGACTAAGTATGACTAAGAACTGCACCCTACATCTCCATGCACGGATGTAAATAGTGGAGCATGGGTGGGTGGGGGGGAAGGTCCAATATGGTGTGGACGTGAGGATAAAGTTGGTCTTCACCCGTGTGTGTGTGTGTGAGAGAGAGAGAGAGAGCAGGGGCTCATGTTTAGCAAGTTTACAGAGGCCTTACTGCGTCTGTTTGCCTTAAGGTCACTGTAGAATTTTCAGCTGCTGAGACCCACAGGAGCCTAATTTATTTCCCTGTTGTACCTTATGTGTATTTTATTTTTTATTTTTTATTTTTTTTAAATAATAAAGGAAATTCTCATTGGTGGGAAGAAAAAAGCTTTTGGGTAAAAACAGAAGCGACAGCAGTGACCCCGGCTGGACCGGGTCACCGGTCAGATCAGGGCACTGACCACACATGACCCTGGCTGGGGAGCCATCCCAGCCCCACCCCCTGGCTGCACCCAGCACCCCGCCCTCCTGCCATGACGGGCAGCCATGGTGGCCAGTCACAAACCACCTTGGCAGCCAGCCACGGAGGCCCTGATCCAATGTATGTTCTAACCCGCTGTGGCCCGCTTTGCCTCAGAATGACCCCAGTTGGGCATGGGGGAAGGGGGGACGGTAGCCTGGGCTGTGATTTTGGCACTTTGCCGAGTAGCCGCTGGCAGGCCTGGGGTCAGTCCGAGGCAAACGTCTGGAGGCCCGAGCACAAACGTGACAGTGACCGGCGGGCCACTGCAGGATAATGCTGGCCGGAGTGGGTCACAGTCATGTTTGTTTCTACCCTTCGCTAACTTAGCAGTGAGAATGTTCCAGTAAGTGGTGCACTGTAGAGAAAAATCAATCCCAGGCTTATAAGCCTTTTTCAAAAGCAATAAAAAGAAGTACGGCAAAGTTTGGAGGCTTGGGTTGTGTTCGTCGATACACATGCAGTTCGATCAAAGATGTGGATGGTGGGCCGGAGGTTTCTTCAGGATGTAAGAGACCAGAAGCCGGACAGAAGCACATTTCCCTATGGCCCCCTCTCTGGTTCAAGAAGGGCATTGCCAAACTGGAGCAGGCTCAGAGGAGGGAAACAAAGTGGATAAAGGTTCATAAAAGGTAGTCTTATGAGGAAAGGTTTAAGGAACTGGGTATGTTTAGTCTAGCAAAGAGAAGATTAAGGGGAGACAGGATAGCCGTCTTCACGTATGTAAAAGATTGCCACAGAAAAGATGGCAAGGAATTATCCTTCACTGTTACAGAGGACAAGACTAGAAATAATGGACTCAAGTTACAAGAAGGTAGATTTTTGTTAAATATCAGGAAAAACCTCATAAGAGTAAGAGCTGTTTGGCAATGGAACAAGTTGCCTAGGGAGGTTTTAGGCTCTCCATTACTGGAGGTTTTTTTTAAAAAAGGCTGGGCAGCCGTCTGTTGCAGCTGTAGCCGTCCTGCATCCAAGCAGGGGGTTTGACTAGATGACGCTCAAGATCCCTTCCAACTCCGACATTCCATGATTCTGTGGTTTTCTCTAGGACAGGGGTTCTCAAACTGTGGGTCGGGGCCCCAAGTGCGGTCCCACCCTCTGCAGATGGGGGTCATGCTCTAGACTGCTAGCTGCTATATTCTGCATGCCTTGCCCTTCGTTGTTTTCGGAAGTCATGGGATTACATCGCAAAATCGGCTCATGCGGGAAACAATGACCCAGCGGTTTCTCTCTCAAGGAGTGAAAGGAGGATGCTGGAGAGATCCCTCTTGTGCCTTGTTCCTGTATCCTCGGGGGGGGGGGGGGGAAAGGTGTCCATCGATCTGGCTGCCAGAAGGCTCTGGTTATTGCTAAGACAGAAGGTGGGGGACTGTGATGAGGCAGTCGACGCCCCTTTATGAAAGACCTGGCCATGGATCTAGAGCCCCATCCCACTTGGGGACTATACATTAGACCAGTTTGGGAGATTGGACAAGTTTCTGGAAGATAGGTCCATTAGCAGCTGTTAGCCAGACAGGATCAGGGAACATGATGGGAGCTGGGGGAAAACAACAGGGAATGGATCCCCCATTGTGACCTGTTGGGTGCTTCTCCCAAGCCACCGTGATTGGCCACTGTCGGAGACAGGATGCTGGGCTAGATGGACCACTGGTCTGACCCAGTACGGCACTTCTTATGTTAGTCAGTCTGTTCCCGGCTGCAAGAGGGATAGGACCTCTGGCCATACAGACTCGTGCTAAGAACTGTTCATAGCGCAGAGACAGCCAAGCTAAATTCCCCCTTGAAGAGTGAAACAGGCTACAAAGTGGGAGAGCAGAGTCTCGCCAATAGGTGTGAGCGTGGACACATTTCTCACAGGGATGCTGTTCTGTCTTCACTGCGTGTATCTAAGGATTGTGGGAAATGAGTCTGGGTTCAGATGGGAGTGTAAGCAGCCTGGGGACCCAGGGCACAGCAACTTATTCTGCAGCACCAACTATTCCCACTGGCCAGGGCCCAGTGTTGGCCATAAGACTCCCCCAGCACCGGTTAAGCCAAACACCCCTCCTCAGCCTCACTCCACGCCCCCGGCTTCCTGGTTGGCTGCTGGCCTGTATAGAAGGCCGGCCAGTCTCCACAGGATCATCACTCACCTTCCTGATTCCCAGTCACTTCCTGCTTCCTGTCTAGCCTCCTTGTTTCCACCGTCTGTGTCTCCTCCTCGTCTCCACACACCTTGGACTGGCTACACACTCCCTGAACTTAGCGTGTTCTTCGGCCCAGCTATAGGCTGGCCCTTATGTCCTTCCATCTGAGAACCTGGTTCTTCTGATCCCACTGGCAAGTCTGGCAGCTGGGATACTGGGGTTTGGCATCTGCTTTGATGGGGGCCTGGCATATGTGGGGTACGCCCCCTATGCAACGACCTAGTGAGCCCCCTACATGGCTGCCCAGGGAGCCCACTCTGCTAGCTCTGCCTTGTCTTGTCCAGTCCCGCCTCATCTACCTCGTCTTGTCCCGTCCTGCTTTGTCTATGCCTGCCTCCTTGGTCTGTGTGCCGATCCCCGCTTGGACCTCAGTCCCGCATTATTTCCTGGACCTTGGACCCCAATCCTGCACCAACTTTCCAGACTTGATCCCGCACAAACCCTCCCACCTTGTTTCCTGGGACCTCATTCTGCATCTACTCTCCGTGCCCCAGCCTATGGTCCCTAAGAGGGAGCAGGGCCTGAACCCACGTCTCTAGGCAAACTATTTGCAAACTCAACTGTGTTTCTTAATCTAGAGCCCCATACGTCTCCACTCCTAGTCTCTTCCTGATAGGCTGGGTCCTAACTGTCTCCCCATTGGCTGCCCTGGTCTATATAAAGCACCCCCAGGAAACAGGAAGTGTCTCCATAACACAAGCAAATACCAACCTGTGGGAAGAGGTGCACCCCATGTTCTCTGGCTTTCTGTCTCCCACTATTGGTCCCTGGGGCTGGATGGTGAAACACCCAGGCTCTGGACAATGAACTCCAAGAATCAGAGGAGGATGTGGAGAAAGGTATGTTAAGCAAGTGTTTTTTGAGGGAAAGTTTGGTCCAACTGTATTATTTTTCCCTAGCGCTTTCAGTGTTCAAAGTGCTTTAGAATCCTTCTCTAGTTCACCCTTGTAACAATCCTGCGAGGTAGATCATCATTATTCCCATTTTACAAATAGGAAACCGAGGCTGAGAGATAGTGGACTTACCCAAGGCCACCTAGTGAGTTCATAGTTAAGAGGGGATTTGAACTCCAGTCTCTTAATTTCAGCTACACTGTTTCTCTAAAGTGCTAGGTCAACTCACAAGCCACAACCTGTTTACCCTGGAGTAGCCCAACTGAGAGTTAAGTGGTCTGTGGATCGTGGCCTAGGTATCCGAGTATTATTTTGAAAATTGTATAAATAACATTTAAATTATCGTTTTTTACATCCTCTTTTTGTCTACAATCGATACATTTATTGATTAACCTGACCGATCGGTGCTTTCAGCCCTAGAGACGACCAATCAGGGTCGATCTAATCACAGGGTGACTGCCCCCAAGCCTCGCTCTTTTCTCTGCTTCTGGAGGCCCTCACCCCTTCCCAGCAGGGCCCCAGACAGGACAGGACAGGACAGGGCCAAAGGGGAAGAGTTGGGGCCACCAGGGGCCCTGCACGTTACCTTTGTCCTAGACCCCCACCAATTCTAAGGCTGGCCCCATAACCGACGTTCCACGCCTGGGGCCTGTGTCCTGACAACAGCGCCACCCACTGGACAGTGCGAATGGAATTCAGGATGCCAGGCAGGCAGCCATATGCAGATAGGGACGTCCATGCTGTGTTTCTCACCACTGGCATCAGAGAAGGGGGGGCTCTGCAAAATTCTGGTGTGGGGCCCCCTCCTAGGATAGGAATGTTTGACAGACCCATTGGAAAAAGGAAAATGTTGCTGTAGCTAATTTGTTGATGTTCAGTTTAAACATAACATCCTCTTCGAGTAGGGTGGCCACTGGTCTGTTTGTACACAGGACAGTCCTGTTTTTTGAAGGGTTTGTCTGTTGTCCAGTCCCTATGTGTGTTTGTCAGGTATTTTCCACATGCTGCCAGTGCTGCCTCTTTCACACACACCCTGGAAGTCATGAACTCGTGATTGCGGGGGTGGGGCTGGGGAAGAGCGGCATCAGCAGCATGTGGACCCAGAAGTGAGCGTGAGGGTCAGGAAAGGATCCAGGCACGTACAGTGCCTGTCAACTGAGGGGAAGTGGCTGCAGGTCTTTGAAACTGACAGGATTCGGCCGGGACTGCTGCAGTGCCCAGCTCTGCTGCGATCCCAGCTGGGACGTGTAAGCTGCTTGCCTGGCCCACTCCCCCAGCATGGAGAGGCATTGTTGGGGGGGGGAGCGGCTGCATGTCTTTCAAATTGACAGGACCCAGATGGAACCGCTGCAAAGCCCAACTGGGGCTTGTAAGCCACTTCCCTCCTCCCTACAGTATAGAGAGGCACTGGGTGTGGGGTGGAGGGAGTGGCTGCAGGTCTTTCAAATTGACCGGACCCAGATGGGACTGCTGCAAAGCCCAACTCCGCTGTAGTCCCAGCTGAGGCTTGTAAGTTTCAAAGGCAGCTCCCCCACTCCTCCCGCATAGTGCCTCTCAGTTGAGAGGTGCTGTGGTGGGGGGGGAGGGGGAAGCACTGCCCCAGCTGGGACAAGGGCCTGTCAAGGCCAGTACTCCCTGCCCACTCCCTCCATGACCTATATTCTGTGGATGCATCAGTGGCCACTGTACCTTCAAGGATTGGGGCTCCCTACATTGTAGCCTATGTTACACACGTTATTTCTAATCTACTCATGAGCCTCGTGCGTTAAGTTTTATAGTGGCTTTTACTCACTCTGTAACATTTTAAAATACTTTTCTGATTTTTCTCCACAACTACCCCCACCCCCATGATTTTCTCAGTAATAAGGCAGAGGCTTCCCAACTGTGGGTCGTGCACCTGCAAGTGGGCTTGCCTAATCTGTAGATGGGGTCAGGTCACAATCCCAAACGGTATTTGCTACACCTTGTCTGTTTTCTTTGCTGTCTGCAGGGATGTCACAAGATTCTATTTAAGTCCCAAAACAGAGTCATTTAGGCCAAACATTCAGGGATTCACTGTCATACAGATGTGGCTGAATTCAAAGTGTCCCCCACCACTAGAGGGCCCCCTTCTTTTGCATGGCTTTTCTGATGCGCAGCCAGCCCTGAACTGTGGCGGAAGCTTTTCCCACACCCCAGACAGTGATAGGGTTTCTCTCCTGTGTGCATTCTCTGGTGGGAAATGAGGTGTGAACTGATGCTGAAGCTTTTCCCGCAGTCGAGGCAGATATATGGTTTTTCTCCTGTGTGGACTCTCTGGTGCCTGATGAGGTTCGAGCCCATAGTGAAGCTTTTCCCGCAGTCTGGGCATTTATAGGGTTTCTCTCCTGTGTGGATTCTCTGATGCCTGATGAGCCCCGAGCTGCAATTGAAGATTTTCCCACAGTCAGGGCATGAATAGGGGTTCTGTTCCCTGTGCCTTTTCTGATGTACAATGCTCTGAGCAGAGCAATTGGGATCTTTATAGGGTTCCTCTGCTGTGTGGATTCCCTGGTGTTTAATGAGCCCTGAGCTGTTCCTGAAGCCTCTCTCACAATGAGGGCATTTATAGGGGCGCTCCCCTGTGTGGATTCTCCGGTGCCTAATCAAGTGTGAGCTCTCATTGAAGCTTTTCCCACAGTCGGAACATTTGTAGGGTCTCTCCCCCGTGTGAGTTCTCTGGTGTCTGATGAGATCTGAGTTGTTTCGGAACCGCTTCCCACAGTCCATGCACTCATAGGGTTTCTCTCCAGAGTGGGTTCTCTGATGGATTGTGAGGGTGGAACTCTGGCCAAAGCTTTTCCCGCACTCTTCACAGATACAGGACCTCTCTCCCGTGTGGGTTTTCTGGTGCCGCAGGAGGTAGGAGCTGATGCTGAAGCTTTTCCTGCAGTCAGGGCACTTGTAAGGCCTGTCCCCGGTGTGGGTTGTCTGGTGGGAGGTGAGGTTGGAGCTGTGTTTGAAGCCTTTCCCACAGTCAGGGCATTTGTAGGGTTTCTCTCCCGTGTGGAGTCTCTGGTGGGTAGTGAGGGTGGAGCGGTCGGTGAAGCTCTTCCCACATTCCAGGCACTTGTAGGGTCTCTCTCCTGTGTGCATCCTGTAGTGGGTGGCCAGGTTGGAGCGCTGGGTGAAGCTCTGTCCACACTCCTCGCAACAGAAGGGCTTCTCTCCCGTGTGGACTCTCTGATGCACTGTCAAAGCCGAGTGCCAGTGGAAGGACTTCTCGCACTCAGCACAGACATGCTGTCCTGTCCTGGCAGGGATTCGTTGGCGAACATTTCCATGGGCTTTTCTACCCCCTTGCCCGTCCTCTCCAAGTTCCTTCCTGCTGGCTTCCCCCTGCTCAGTTCTCGGGGATGTTTTCCCTCCATATCTTGTCCATCCCACCTGCTCAGGGTTTTCCATTTGAGGATTCTCACTTGGCATCCTGTTGGGGGTAAACAAACAGGCAAGCATCACTTTGTATGCTGGGAAGAAAGAGGGAATCCAAGGCTCTGTTCAAATGAACAGTCTACCCCTGGGGTGCTTACTCTGGTGGTAACTGCCCACTTTGCAAGCCTTCATGGAGTAATTACCCACCAGGAAGTTAATCAGGGGTGGGAGACCTTTTTCCTGCCAGGGTCCACTTTGAAAATTAGAATAATAAAATAATCGAGTTGGAAGGGATATCGGTCATCTAGTCCAACCCCCTGTTCAATGCAGGAAATAAATAGCTACAACATCCCTGACAGATGGTCATCCAACCTCTGTTTGAAAACCTCCAGAGAAGGAGAACAACCGCCCTAGGCAGTCTATTCCACTGATAAACCGTTCTTACCATTAGGAAGTTCTTCCTAATGTTTAACCGAAATCGGCTTCCTTGTAATTTAAGCCCACTGGTTCTAGTCTTGCCCTCAGAAGCAACAGAGAACAAGTCTGCTCCATCTTCTCTGTGACAGCCCTTCACATATTTGAAGATGGCTATGAGGTCTCCCCTTAGTCTTCTCTTCTCCAGGCTAAACATACCCAGCTCCTTCAACCTTTCCTCATAGGACTTGGTTTCCAGACCCCTGACCATCTTCGTTGCTCTCCTCTGAACCCGTTCCAATTTATCATTGTACTTCTTAAAATGCGGGCCCCGGAACTGGACACAGTGCTCCAGATGAGGTCTGACCAGCGCAGAATAGAGTGAAACTATTACTTCTCGTGGCTTGGAAACTATACTTCTGTTAATGCAGCCTAAAATGGAATTAGCCTTTTTTGCAGCTGCATCACACTGCTGACTCATGTTCCTCTTGTGATCAACTACAACCCCCAGATCCTTTCCACATGTGCTGCTGCCAAGCCATCTTGTATTTGTGCATTTGATTTTTCTTACCTAAATGCAGAACTTTACATTTGTCTCTGTTGTTAGTTTCCGCCCAGCTTTCCAAATTATCAAGATAATTCTGAATTTTATTCAGGGCCCCGAGTCAAACGCGGGTCCGGGATTCATGGATTTCCCACAGAATCCCCCTCCCCCCACGGAATCTCCTGCTCTGCTCCCCCCAGCTGGCTGCATTGCCCTGAGAGGCCCCGTGGGGAGGGGTCAGGAAGAGGCCAGGAGCCAGGTGGGAATGAGCGTGGTGAAAGGAGCGGCTGCCACCACCACAACCGCTACTGGGTCAGTTAATTTCCCACAGAATCCCCCTCCCCCCACGGAATCTCCTGCTCTGCTCCCCCCAGCTGGCTGCATTGCCCTGAGAGGCCCCGTGGGGAGGGGTCAGGAAGAGGCCAGGAGCCAGGTGGGAATGAGCGTGGTGAAAGGAGCGGCTGCCACCACCACAACCGCTACTGGGTCAGTTAATTTTCCCCCCCAATCCCCCCACTGGTAAATCCAGCATGGTAAGACGCAGAATAGGGCCCTGGGCTGTCCCAACTCCTGTGGATTTAAAAAAAAAATTCCACGGGAGAATCAGGGCCCTGATTTTGTTTTCTAAGGTGTTAGCTATCCCTCCCAGTTTTGTGTCATCTACAGATTTAATAAGCATTCCCTCTACTCCTTCATTCAAATCATTAATAAAGATACTGAATGGTACCAGGCCCAAGACAGAGCTCTGTGGCACCCCACTCAATACCTCCCTCCAGTTTGATGGGGAGTCATTGAGAAGCATTCTTTGAGTATGGTTATTCATCCAGCTGTAAATCCACCTAGTGGTAGTATCATCTAGTCAACACTTTACCAGCTTGCCATCAAGGATATTATGGGAGACCTTGTCAAACGCTTTGCTGAAATCAAGCTATATTACATCCATTCTGTCCCCATGATCTACTAAACTATTAACGCAATCAAAAAAGGAGATGAGATTGTCTGGCATGACTTTTTCTTAAAAAATCCATGCTGGCTTCTAGTAATCACTGCATTGTTCTCTGGATGCTAACAAACTGACTGCCTTATAATCTGTTCTAGTATCTTTCCAGGTAGCAATGTCAGGTTGACCGGTCTATAGGTTCACGGATTCTCTTTCCCCCCCCCTTTTTGAAGATAGGGACAAGATTTGTCTGTCTCCAGTCTTCTGTCCACCAAATCTCCAAGAGTTCTCAAAGATGACTGACAGAGGTTCTGAGAGTACATCAACAAGTTCCTTCAGCACCCTCGGAAGTAATTCATCTGGCCCCAAAGACTTGAACTTGTTTAGAGTAGCTAGGTATTGTCTGACCATCTCTTTATCCACCCTGAGCTGCAATCCTTTACCCTCATCATTCATGCTACTTTTCCTAGGTTGGGCACAATTTCCCCTGTGGGAGAAGACAGAGGCAAGATAGGAGTTGAGCAATTTCACTTTCTCTCTGTCACCTGTTAACATTCACCATCTCCACTGAGCAGTGGATGTACCACTTCCTTTTTTGCCCTCTTACTTCTAACATACCTGGAAAAACCCTTTTTGTTGTTTTTAGCATCCCTCACTAGCCGTAGCTCATTCTGTGCTTTAGCCTTCCAGACACTGTCTCTCCAAGTTTGGGATACTTGTCTGTACTCATTCTTGGTGACCTGTCCCTCCTTTCATTTCTTATACATGTTCTTTTTAATTCTCAGCTCATCAAAAAGCTCCTTGTGAAGCTACATTAGTTTCTTTAAATGTTCCATGTTTTTCTTTTTCACTGGAATTGTTTGTGATTGTGCCTTCAGTAACTCATTTTTCAGAAACTCCCACCCATCTCGGACTGCTCTCAATTATCTAGCCATGGGATTCTGCCTAGCATTTCTCTGAGTTTATTAAAATTAGCTTTCCTAAAGTCCAAGGTACACGTTTGACTATGTTTACTCTTACTTTTCCTTAAGATTATGAATTCCAAAATTACATGGTCACTTTCCCACTATTTTCCCCCAAAGTTCTCACTACTTTCACTTCATTGACCAAATCCTCCTTGCTGGTTAGAATCAAGTCTAAGATAGCGGATCCCCTTGTCCTGTCCTCCACCTTCTGAAAGAGGAAGCTGTCCGCAAGCCAAGAATTTGTTGAAAGAATCATGCTTAGCAGAGTTTGTCTTCCAACAGATATTGGGGTAGTTGAAGCCCCCCATTATTATTACTACTTGCCTCCTTGAAGCACCTGCAAACTGTTTTGGGAAAGCATCTATTGCCAAATTGAAACAACCCTCTCCCCACCCCTGTCTTCGCAGAATTTCCCCACATTTTCAAAACACACTGCTTGGAATTCCGATGCGGATTTGATCGATTGAAATTCCGAGGGAAGGATTTTGCTTCCTTACCGCGTGCGTGCCAAATGGTTGTGGCTGTAACACCCATGGACAAGAGGATGGCACCCTACACCGTGCCGCCATTTTGTACGCACGCAGTAGAAGGCGAAATCAGTCTGACCATGGCGGCAAAATGAAGATCGTATCCCCGTCTGTGTTTTCATCTGATCAGTTGAAACGGTGGATAATTGGAAAGCCAACATTTTGAATCAGCCCTACTTGGATCTGGAAAGTCCCTTCTCCTACATAGGATGTGCACGTGCACCTGCCTCCCACCCCCATCTTTGTATTTTGAGTGAAAACCTAGTCACTGCCCTACTCCGTCAGTTCCATGGTCCTTCTAACCCAGTATCCTGTCTCTGGCAGTGGCGATCACTGGATACTTTAGAGCAGGGGTGGAGAAACCTCTGACCAATGGGCTAAATCCAGCCCACAGCTGTTTTTTGTTTGGCTCTGTCTAATTCCTGGCCCCTGGATCCAGTCACTACCTCCAAGCACTAAAAGAGTGATCTCCGGAGAAGGGAGCAGAGAGGTGGATGCACACGTGGACAGAGAATGGATTCGTGAGCTCGACACTTCCCATTCCTTCCCCCTGTCCTGAGCCACCGATCCTTCCCCCACCCCAACACACTTAGCCAGCCACACAGCTGGTATTAATTTTCAAAGCAGCCCACGGGAGGGAAACGTTTCCCCACCCCTGCATTAGAAGAACTACTAGAACAGGCCAGCTGTGGAACGACCCCTTTTGTTCAATGCTGAATCTTGGCCGCCGCCAGATGTTTAGAGGTCACCTTAGCCTGATGGTGCCCACCCCACGCAGAGAGGTCCAGATACCCAATTCGAGCAGCACTACAGATAGGGATGAGTGTCACCAAACAATGAATCACACACACACACACACACACACCCCGCAAGCTCCTACTCACCCCCCTTTTCCCACATCCTTCCCTTCCCGTCTGCTTGGAAGACTCACCGCTCCATTTCCTAAGCACTCACGCTCCCCTAGCAATATTGGCTTCTGCAGGTGCTAAAGGGAGCCTGAGCCCACGGGGGGTGGGTGGGGAGGGCACGAAAGGCAGCTGGCCCGGCCCTATAGAGTTGGGAGAGGAAAGGCTGCTTGTAAAGAGAGAGCCATCACATCCATTATCTGCAATCGCTGGGTCTGCAAATCCGCTGCAGGAGTTATCGGGCTGCAGAGCCTGGGGCTGGCTTGAACCAGTGTCCGCCTGGATCAGCTGGAGTAGGATATGCAGTTATTCAGACCGGGCTCACAATGCAACACCACCTCACCCAGGAAACTCAGCTCCCAACGAGCAGAGCCGAAAGCAGCAGAGCAGCCTCCTTTCCCCGAGCAGTAAACAGAGCCCTCTAGTGTATGAATATATAATAGTGGAGGCTTTAAAAAGGCATCCCCCCTCTCTCATTATTAATCTTTTCTATAAATTTTTCAGTGCTCAAAGTGCTTTACAATCCTTATCTAGGTCACTCTCACAACAACCCTATGAGGTAGGTCATGCTTATTCTCATTTTACAGATGGGGAACTGAGGCTAATAGGGTTGCCACCTACACACATTTTTAAAGTAACACTTATGAAAAAATACATGTTGTAGGTTCCTCCCCAAGTCCCAAGATTTCCAGCAGCCGGAGGGACAAGCCCCACCCTCTCTGCCACTAAGTGCAACCCGCCCCCCCCCCCCAGTGAATAAGGGCCCTGCCCTTTAGTATTTTGCAACATGTAGTATTTTTTGTAAGTGGTCCTTACAATTTTGCATAGGTGGCGGCCCTCATGACCTGCCCAAGGCCACCTGGTGAGTGCATGGCATAGACAGGATTTGGGACCTGGTCACCGAGGTGCAAATCTAATGTCCATTTATCCACTAATACCTGGAGGAAAGCTTCCGGAAACGGAGAGCCAGTGTAGCCTAAGGGGATAAAGTGCTGGCAGGGCCAGCCTTAGAATTTGTAGAGTCCAGGGCGCAGATAAAATGCAGGGGTCCTGGTGGCCCCTCCGCCTTGGGAGCAACCTCTGCGGTGCCCTGTAGGGGGTCATGTTTGGGGCCCCACTGAGAGGGAGTGGTGCCTCCCACAACCTGTCCTGGTGAAATTCGAGGCCACAGCAGGGCCCTCAGAAAGAGCAGGGCCCAGGGTGGTCACCGCAGATCACCCTGGGGTAAGGTCGGCCCCGGGTGCTGGACTAGGACAGAGCCTATCTGTAAAACAGGAATTAATGTTTCCCTCCCCCTTATCGGATTGGGTGGCCGGATATGCAAATTTTAGAGGACACTTATGAGAAATACAGGTTGCGGGGAACTTCTGGAGCACCACTTTGCACATCTGACATCCTCTCTTCAAGCAGACTGGTCAACCGAGGCTTGATTGGCACGGTCAGAAGTGGAGCTGCTGCCTGTCTGTTTACACGCAAAGTTGCATTTGCTCTAATGCAGCCCTGCAACCTGTATTTCTTGTAAGCGTCCTCTAAAATTTGCATATCTGCCCACCCTACTTGTCGTTCAGAGATTGTAAACCCCTCGGGGCAGGAACCTGTCTGTCTCTAATCATGTCTATTCAGTGCCAGGTATGTTGTTGGTGCTATAATATTAACCTGGCCCTCCAGAGAGCAATCTGGAACCTGCAACAGTTTTGGGGGTCTGTATCTCAATCAAATCAAATCCCCTGCTGTTTCCTTTCTTATAAAATATATTCTCCAAGTCTGACACATAAGGAATTTGATTTCTCTTCAGCAAGGAGCTGTGGCCACCAGAGGGCTCTGGTTCTTGCTAGCTGCTGAGCCTGGATAATCCTCCTTGTGGCTTCTCTCCAGGTTGATGCTACTGAAAGTTGAACTTCCTGGGTCATTTTGCTTACCTTGCTACTCCCCCAGTGTTCCAGCCGCCTGTGCACCCAACCTAGGCAGGGACTGGCTCGGGCTGGGTTTAAGCTCTGCAGCTGGAGGCTCAAGGTAACGGATACAGGGAAGAATCTCTCTTCACAAGTGCAGGACTGAGACCACAGGAAGAGGGGAAGGAGAGGGAGAGACTGCGAAGGACAGGGGGAGGAATCGGTAGGGACAGAGGGGCTAGGCTCCCCCAGCTCCATCCGCTCCCTCCCCCCTGGGTCAGAGTGACTTCCTGGTACCCTGATGGATGCAGAGCTTCCTTGCCCCCCACAGCTGCTCTGCCCCCCCTGCCCCAACCATCAATCCTAGGCTGATGCTACACTGAGTATGTGGCTGGCACCATCTGGGACAAAATTGGCCCCAGACGCCTTATCCAGTTAGGTCTTGGACATGCCCATGGAGGTTCACCCATCACCCACCCACCTGAGTGCCCATCTGAAGGCAGTGTGGGTTGGCGCACGCTCCCGTGACCCACACACCACCCACTCGTGTCCATGCACGGAGCATCGGGGGGGAAACTTGGACTGTTCTGTGCAGGGGCAGGAGTGGGTAGGGACACACATGCAGCGCATGCACATCCTGCTCCTTGATTCCCCCCCCAACGAGTCATTGAGAGGGTGCCTGGAATGGGGAGTGGAGGGGTTCAAGGTGCCTGTGATAGTATAAATGATGGACTGCAAATGGACAGGTTTAAGCTTGTAAATTTCTGTAGTGGCTTGTGACGCCAATGTCCTGGTTAAGTCCATTGTTTCTTGTATCCAGCAGGCTGATTATTTTTTGTTCTCAGGCACGCCTTTTGGAAGTGTTGTGGAGGCTGCCTTTCAGGACNCTGTATTGGTGCCCTATGCAGCCCTGAAACATGCATAAATGACCACCAAGGGTGGTTAGCGTCATGTCTGTTTTCACCCAATGTTTCCAGCGGCAAGAGGGACAAGCCTCGCCCTCTCTGCCACTAAGTCCCACCCCCAGTGAATAAGCCCTGCCCTAAGCCCCGCCCTACCATGCACATGCTTGCCAACACCTCCCCACATCCCTAGTGCATAGAGACAGAGAGAGCCAATCAATGAATCAATTACTTGATTGACTTAACCATTTGGTCTCTGCAATATAAACAGCACGACATGTATTGCCCGGTTTCCATGGGAAATCCATTTAAAACCTAAAATACAAGTGTGATATACAGATTGGTAACGTGTTTATAAACATATTTAGCATTTTAATTCTGGTTGTTTATATACATAAACTAAAACGATCTGTATTAATATATCTTAAGTTTTACTCCTAGAGAGGCTTATCATTTCTATGTCATTTGCCACTTTTCTTATAATCATGTGGGTTTGCAAGTAAGTAGAACAGTTTATATTGGGTCATCCCAAAAAGATCTGCCCTGTAATAGAGGCTGGTGCAGTTTTATTCTAATACTTAATGAGAGCGGGCACTTAAATAAATAATGAGAAAGATCTTCTAGATTCTTAGTGCCGCATATACAGAAACGCAAATCATGAGGGATGTTGTTATTACCTACCCTCAAAAACTCTTGTGGGCATCAGTTGAAAGCAGAGAAGTATGAGGGCTTTCCGTAGCGTAACGTTTGTAAGGAGCCCTAAATAACGCTCCATCTGATGCTGTATTTTTATTGATCCGTACCATGGTGCTGACTGTCAGTTTAACGGCTTTGAGATCTTTCTGTCTGTAAACATCTATGAGTCTTACCAAAATCACTTCCTTAACCTTAGCTCTTGAATATTCACAGAGAGAAACCTATTCCATTGACCAAATGGAACATATTCTCCTTCCCAAAAAAAATGTGTGATCCAAGAACATCATTTCGGACCAACAAAGCTTTGGCAACCTTTCGCTAGGCATAGCCATGATTCGTGGCCAGTATAAAACCGGTCTCGCTAGAGCCCTCATTTCCACTGGCAGTACGCCTGTTTCTCTTCTAAGCATGCACAGGGGTGTGCAGGGTGGCGCCCCTTGTATAGTTCTATTTAGTCAATTTTGGAATGTTTCTAACTCTGACTTAACCCAAAAAAATCCCAAATCTCAGCCCTGTAAAGAACTTGTGGGAGTAAGTTAAACTCCAGAAGTTTCAGGGCTGGCTGAAAGAGCCTGCCACCAACTGTCCACCAAAACCTTATAACCCCATGCCACCACCTCCCGACGCCCCAAGTGCATAGAGACGGAGATAAGCTTCTCCTGCATTCCCATCGGTGGCGGCGGCAGAGGGAGGGGCGGCAGCGGGAGGGGCGAGGGAAGACGCGGCAGTGGGGAGGAGCCGGCTGACGGGAAAAGAACCGGTGCAAACGGGGATCTGCCGCGGCTTCTCTCGCGCATGTCAGGATGCAAAAAAACATGCGCGAGAGAAGCCGCGGCAGATTCCTGTTCGCACCGGCTCTTTTCCTGTTGGCCGGCTCCTCCCCGCCGCTGTGTCTTCCCTCGCCCCTCCCGTTGCCGCCACCACAGATGGGAACGCAGCCTTAGTTTCTTGTCATCCCATCATCTCTCCATCGTTCTCTCAAGGGCTTTTCCTGGGAGCAACCAGGAAAGAGGCGCCCGAGGCTTGATTACCGGTCTTTTTGTCACTCTCTCCTGAAGGAAGGACTTTGACCCCCTGAGAAAGAGGGACAGCGGGATTCATTCCTGAAAGAGGGACTGCCCTTCCTAAATAGAGATGGTTGGAAAGTATGCCCCAAAGCGGCTCCCTCCCTAGACCCTAGCCTGGTTACACAGTGTCTCAGGGGATTAATTGTACCTGTGGGAAGGGGCCAGGAGAGACCAAGGGCAAAACCATTCAGCTGATCCCGGTTGTTACATTATTATGGTATGAAGTGACCGAGAACTTTCCCCTTTGGGACAGTGGCCAGGCTGAGTCTCCCATCGAGTTTGTGAACCAGTGTTTGCCTGTCACTGCAGCGGGTGGGGCAGATCTGGGATGGGGGGAGACGACAGGGTAGGGCTATGGAATGCTGGGAGGGTAGTAACAATGGGGAGCTCCCCCCCCTCCTCCCCCCCCGCAGTGACCTGGCTGGAACAGAATTTCTACTCCTAAAGTCATAGAACTGGAAGGGACCGTGAGGTCATCTAATACAACCCCCCACCCACCCCCAACAGATGGCTGTCCAACCTCTTCCTGAAAACCTCCAGTGACTTGGAGCCTGCAACCCCCTTAGGCAACTTGTTCAATGGCTGCACAGCTCTTACTGTTTGGAATTTTTTCCCAGATATTTAACCAAAATCTACCAGGAGCCCGTTATTTCTAGTCCTGCCTGCTGTAGCCACACAGAATAGCGCCTTGCCATCTTCTTTGTGGCCGTCCTTTAGATAATTGAAGACAGCTATCATGTTTCCCTTAATCTTCTCTTTGCTAGGCTAAACACACCCAGTTCCTTCAACCTTTCCTCATAAGACTTGCTTTCCCACCCTGGCTTTTCTTTTTAGCAGGGGCCAGGATGGTGAGTGAGAATGAGAAGGAGGAGAATCCTCAGCAGGGAGGCCAGAATAGGATGGGATCAGAAAGGAATGCTCCCCAGAGTCCCACATGGGGAGATCCCTGTGAGAGACAGTGCCAGGCTGGGAGGCTGCAGAAGTTGCCCCTGAGGAAGATGCAGTATAAACACACTCTACGGGACGCACGGACGGAGGGCACCCTCCTCTGTAGCCAGGCTGCCGAGACTGCACCCCCCACATGCAGCGAGTGCGGGAAAAGCTTCTGCAGCCGGTCCAGCCTGATAGAGCACAGCCGCATCCACGCGCCCCAGAGAGCCTACGCGTGCGAGGCCTGCGGGAAATGTTTCAGCCGCAGCCTGAACCTGATCATCCACCGGCGAGTCCACACCGGGGAGAAGCCCTACAAGTGCCCCCAGTGCCCCAAAAGCTTCAAGAACAGCTCAGGCTTCATCCGACACCACCTGGCCCATGTCGGGGAGAAACCCTATAAATGCCCCGATTGTGGGAAGAGCTTCATTCAGAGCTCGACGCTGGCCACCCACCGGCGTGTCCACACGGGGCAGCAGCCCTACAAGTGCGGGGAGTGCGGGAAAGGGTTCAGCCAGCGCTCCAACCTCACCCGCCACCACTGGACCCACGAGGGGGAGAAACCCTACAACTGCCCTGACTGCGGAAAAGGCTTCACCCAGCGCTCCAACCTCCGCACCCACCGCAGGCTGCACACAGGGGAGAAGCCCTACCAGTGCCCCGAATGCGGGGAAAGTTTCTCCCAGAGCGCCAGCCTCCTCTCCCATGCCAGGACCCACACCGCCGACAGACCCTACGGCTGCCCCGAGTGCGGGAAGAACTTCCGACACAGCTCCAGCTTGGCTTCCCACCGCCGGACCCACGACGACAGCAACCCCTACACTTGCTGCGACTGCGGGAAGAGCTTTTCCCAAAGCTCCAACCTGCTGCGGCACCAAAAAACCCACACGGGAGAAAAGCCCTATGAATGCCCGGATTGCGGGAAAAGCTTCATCCAGAAATCCAACCTCTTTGCTCACCGGAGAACACATGTGCAATAGAACCGTAGCTGACTCATTTGCATGCAAAACCCAACCGGTCTTGAACTTGCAGCCTGCAAGATACGGGGCAGTTGTCATAACCATTCCACCACTTCAGAGTTAACTACCTACCTGCTCCCTGGGGCTGTAAAATCGGTAGCTCCTGACCTGCCACAGGCCTGTCTGCTCTCCTGATTGGCTACCTCCAGCTATATAAAAACCCTGGCAGACAAGCATGTGGAGAATAGGATGGTTTTGTGGTTGGACTGCGTGCTTCTTGGCTTTTGGTGCATGCCCCCCTTTCCTAGAGGCTGCGAAACGGGGTCAGGCCCGCCAAGTGGTGTCACGACATCTGAGGATGGGTTCACAATCCCAATGGATAGAAAGATTTTGCATACCTGCGTGTCTAGGATCCTAGTTACATCTCAAAAGAGTGTGTGTGTGTGAGAGAGAGAAAGGGCTTGCACAAATGTGTGTGAGAGAGAGTGTGTGACAAAAGTGTGTGTGAGAGAGAATCTCTGTGTGTGGATATGTGTGTGTGTTTGCATGCAAGTATGTATGAGAAAGGAAGCGTATGTATGTGTGTGTCAGAGTGTAAATGTGTGTGTGCAAGAGAGAAAAAAAATAGGGAGAGAAAATGTGGCAAATGTAACCCTGATATTTAAAAAGAGATCCAGAGGTGATCCTGGAAACTACAGACCAGTAAGCTTGATGTCTGTGCCGAGCCAAATGGTGGAAAATATCATTAAGAACAGAATCGCTGGGCATGTTGATAAACAAATTAAACATGGCTTAATGGGGAAGAGTCAACATGGATTTGGCAACAGTAAGTCATGCCTCACTAATCTGTTGGAATTCTTTGAGGGTGCAAATAAACATGTGGACAAGGGAGACCCAGTAGATATAGGGTACCTGGATTTCCAGAAAGCATTTGATAAGGTCCTACATAAAAGACTCTTGAGAAAATTAAAAAAGTCATGGGATAGGAGGTAGTGTCTTACTATGGATCGGTAACTGGTTAAAGGATAGGAAGCAAAGAGTAGGACTGAATGGTCAGTTTTCACAGTGGAGAGATGTAAAAAGTGGTGTGCCNAGAGTGGGACTAAATGGCCAGTTTTCACAATGGAGGGCTGTAAAAAGTGATGTGTCCCAAGGATCTGTACTGGGACCAGTTCTTTTCAATGTATTCATGAATGATCTGGAAAAGGATGTTAAGAGTGAGGTGATCAAATTTGCAGCTGACACCAAGTTATTCAAGGTTGTTAAAACATGAGCAGACTGTGAAGAACTGCAACAGGATCTTATAAGACTGGGTGCCTGGGCATCTAAATGGCAGATGAGATTTAATGTGGACAAGTGCAAAGTGATGCACATAGGGAAAAATAACACAAACTATGAGTACACAATGCTGGGTACTAAGCTAGGAGTTACCACTCAGGAAAGGGATCTGGAAGTGATTGGACAATACATCCTCAGCTCAATGTGCAGCAACAGTCAAAAAAGCAAACAGAATGTTAGGAGTTATTCGCAAAGGGATAGAGAATAAAACTGAGGATGTCATAATGCCTCTATATAAATTGATGGTGCGATCGCACCTGGAATATTGTGTGCAGTTCTGGTCGCCCCATCTCAAAAAGAACATAGCTGAACTAGAAAAGGTACAGAGAAGGGCAATAAGAATGATAAAGGGTATGGAACAGCTTCCGTACAAAGAGAGGCTTGACAAGCTGGGTCTCTTCAGCTTAGAGAAGACTGAGTGGGGACATGATAGAGGTTTATAAAATCTCGAGTGGTGTGGAACGAGTAGATAGGGAATGGTTATTTACCCTCTCAAATAGTACTAGAACTAGGGGACACTCCATGAAACTAGCTGCCGGCAGATGTAAAACAAATAAAAGGAAGTACTTTTTCACTCAATGCAGAATTAACTTATTATGGAATTTGTTACCAGAGGATGTTGTCAAGGCCAGTAGTATAGCTGGGTTTAAAAAGGACTCGATAAGTTCTTGGAGAGTAGGTCCATTAATGGCTATTAACCAAGTAGCTTACGGGATGAACTTCTTACTGTCGGGAGCTGGGAGTGAACAATGGGGAATGGATTTGCCCATTGTGACTGTTGGTTCTTCTCCCATGCGATCGAGATTGGCCACTGTCGGAGGACAGGATGCTGGGCTTGACGGACCATTGGTCTGACTCAGTATGGTACTAGTACTTATGTTCTTATGTTAAAATGTCCATGTACTATCTTGTGTATGTGATGGCATCAGAGAGAGAGAGGACGAGAGCGCACAAGTGTATAGCAAGAGCTTGTGTATATGAGAGTACATATGTGTGTACATGGGATAGAGAGAGGAAGTGTGTGTGCGTATGTGTGCACAAGAGAGTGTGTGTGTGAAAGAGAGAGTGTAAATGTGTGGTGTGTGCATGAGAGAAAGAAACAGCACAAGGACATTTGATCTAACTTGGGTATGTGATGGCATTTGATAGTGAAAGCCAAGGGTGAGGGTCCCAGGAGTGGGGCTTTGCGGGAGGCTAGAGGATAGAGCTTCTGCTGACCTAGCTGGCCCCCATCACCCATTTCCACCGCTTGGGGAAACAAAAATACTTTGAAGAGGAACTCTGCCGCAACCTTGTCTTTGGAGTAGCTGATCTTTCCTGCTGCCTACAGGAGAAAAGATACATTTCCTGAATTCTCTCGTAATCAAAATCAATTCACTTCTGAAATCATGGCTGTCATTTTTCGGTTTTAATGTCTTATTTATAACTATGCTACAAAGAACTTTTTGCCTAATCTCACCTGGTTATTTTATTGAACTTTGCAAATTTGGTAAAAATGTGAAATGCGCCATAATTCACATTTAGCTGGTTTTGCAGTTCATGGTGTGAATTACAACACTAAAGGAAAAAGTCTGTTCCTACTCTACTAAGTGTGTGAATCTTGAGTCTTCTGTCGTGGATAACATGCAATGCTAGTCTTTCTTATTTATTGTTTGTTTTGATTTTTATCCCTCCCTATTGCAAAGACTACAGGCTCAGGGTGGGCTGCAATAAAACCACAAAAATACATTCATAGGAATCAATTTAAAAAAAACCACCCAACTAAAAATGTCTTACCACTCTGTACTCCCCTGTCACCAAAAGCCCACATAAAGAGAATGGTCTTCCTCTATTTCTGGAAGATGGCTAAGCTTTGGCAAACCTATTGGGGAAGGGAGTTTCAGGCTCAGGTTTTGGAAAATGTAGAGGAGAAGGGAGTTTCAAAACTGAGGAACAGCCACTGAGAACCTATGCCCTTATTGTCCAAACCTGACCCTTGGAGAGCATGGCGAGAAGGCTGCTCCCAGCTGATTGACTGCAATGGGACATAGGAGAGAAGGCAGTCCTCGGGGTGTGTTGGACCCCACACTCTGTAGGGCTCTGTAGGTCAAAACCTGCACCTTGAATTGGGGCTGGAAGCCAGGCCAGCCTTAAACAGGGTCAGCAGCCGCCATGATCTGAGTCTTGCAGTCCAGGGGGGCCGCACAGGGAGGCCAGTCCTCCTGATAGCCTAAAATCCAGTGCTCCTGAGCCCCCAGGACAAGCTATTTCTGTGGGGCCCTCTCTCCCTTCCCACAAGTCTGACTCGGAGGTGGCTACTTCCCATGGGGCCCCTGCCTTCCTCCCCTCACTTTCAGTAAATGGCTGAATCTCCCCTTGCTGGTGGGGGAGCAGAGCTGAAAAAAGGAGAGTGTGTGTGTGTACGTGTGTGTGAGCCTGTGTGTGTGAAAACATAAGCAAACCCCAGGCTGCCAATTGCTACAGGGGTGGGGCTATGGAGGGCAAGGCCATGGGCGCCCTGAATTTTATTTTTGCCCTGGCCCTCACAAAATCTAAGGCTGGCCCTGGTGGCACCATCACTGCTTGCATCCTGGCTACGACATCTGAGGGGGTTTGTGTTTGAAGGGGCTCTATAGAGCTGGGGGGAGGGGGAGGTCTTTTTTCTTCTATTATGGGGCTCTACGAAACTGTGGAGGGATGAGCCCCTTAGGGGTAAGGATCTGTCCGTAACTATTAATTGTACCGCACCAGGTACGTTGCTGGTTCTATATAAATAAATAATAATTTCTGTTCTATGGAGCTGTGAGATGTCTGTTTTGTGGGACTCTAAAGAGCTGGGGGGGCGGGGTGTCTGTTCTATGGGACTCTGAAGTATGGGCTATCCCTTAAATAACAGGATGTCTGCCAAAGACATTGCTAGTCTTTACATCTCTGGCTACACATTTAGGGTTGAGGGAATGCTGCTCACTTGCACACGCCAGCGTTTGCAGGATTGGAGCCTCATAGGGTGCTTAGCTGGCTTGACGGCCATGCACAGAGGGCTGAAAGCACAACGCAGCTCATGTATAAGTTGTTTCTGGATCTGCTACTCCCAAGATTCACAGCTGGTTGTGTGTCTTCCACTGGGAACACGAAGGGCACACAGCAAATGAACTGGAGCACTAGGCATGTCCTAACGGGCTGCCCCCAGAATGAAGCCGGTACGGACCCTGCCTCAGAAGGAAGCTGGCTGGCAGCTGTGGATGCAAGAAGTGATGGTTCCACCAGGGCCAGTCTTAGATTTTTGCAGGGGCCAGGGCAAAAATGAATGTGTGTGAGAGGCACGGTTTGGGGGAATCATGGATTAAAAATTAAATAAAACTGGCGATACCAGCTTCCTAATGAAACACTGAGAAGCCTAATCTCTTTGAAGATGTATGTGTCTGTCTGACACGAGCTGGGTCACTAGCATTGTGTGTTTCTGTCATTAGCTCTGTCTATCTGTGTGTGTGAGAGACAATATCTGTCACAAGCTATGTGCGTCACTAACATTGGGCATTTGTACACACACCTTCAAGTGCTGGTCTTTCAATCTTCTGAGTTTACAAGTCCACAAGTTCTAGATGTATTAGTCTCACACACACATACACACGCACTGCCCTGAGGCAGCCTAAAGTAGCCGCAGCTGTAGACGTGAGGGGCTGCCAAGGAAACCAAGTGACCACAGCTGCCTGGAGCAAAGCTGTTTACCAGGAGAACTTTTTACACACAAAAGTTCTGGGAGAAGTTCTATGCTTAAGTTCAAAGAGCCGGATGTTTAAGATCTGGGTGAGTGATTTAGACACACAGAACGTTCAGGCTGTAACAGCAAACGTGCAGGAGAAATGTGTAAGAACACCCATTGTGTGTATGCTACTGTTGGTGTCTTCCTGTCACTACTTTTGCATGCCTGTGTTAGGGTTGGCCTTACACCAGGCAACTGCCACAGGCCCTTTTCACCATGACAGGGACCTGTGTTCACTGTGTTTTCTCCATTGCTGCCCTTACCCCACTTCCACCCATCAGGGCCCAAACATGTCCACTTCTAGGGCCCTGCAAAAGGTGGCCATGATGGGGCAGGGCCAGGGGGGAGGGGTGGGGCCACCAGGGACCCCACATTTTATCTTTGCCGTGGGCCCTGAAAATTCCCCGCTCCTGGGGAAAATGCATTTCCCCACTGTGTTGCTTAGTTCCTGGTCTGTGCATCACTAGCTGTGATAAAGCCAGAGAAAACAACATATGTAGAACATGACTGACCTTGGTGTGATGTAGAAATTAAATGTAACTTGCCCATATTTCATATCTATCGAACCATCTATTAACACAGAATCTAATGAAGATTAAGATTTGTATTTATGAGAAGCAATTTTTTCCCCACAAAAATATCGTGAGAATCGAGAATTGTCACTGAGATCTCAGTACAATCTTGATAACAGACTAAGATCTTGGTCGAGATTTTTTTCTGGAAATACTGTTTATCGTTTCATTTACCATTACTGTTTACTACAATTTTCCATTTACCATATACCGATTTACCGTGTACTGCTTACCGTGTACTGCCTTCATTCCCATAATGCTCATGCGCAAAATGCCACTTTCCCCACGTTGCCGGGATGAACGCAGTACACGGTAAGTGCAGTACATGGTAAATTGCGGTAAATGGTAAATTGCAGTAAATGGTATTTCAGGAAAAAAATCTCAACCGAGAAATGTTGAGAATTGGCATTTTTCTCAGTTATCGTTTCTCACTCAAAACGTCTATGATCCGTTACATGGGGCCAAAAGGGAAATCCTCAGTAGCCCCATGTATCCCATCAGCACAGTGGGTTCAGCATTATACAAAACTTTTTTCCTCTTCTTCACCTGGAAATTTTCATGTGTACCCTCGTCCCGAGAATATGTTTCCCCAGTGGCCGCCAGTTCTCCCAGAGGAAATTGTGGAATTAATTTCTCAACTTAGACCGGGCAAAGCTCCTGGAGAAGATTATGTCCCCCCGGAGTGTCTGAAATGTGCTTCCGAGTGGTGGGTGGGCATTTTGGCCCCACTTTTCACGATTATCAACGAGTCGGGCGAGATCCCGGCTTCTTGGTTAAGTAGTATAGTGTATCCCATCTTTAAAAAGGGGGACCCTGCCTCTCCTGCAAACTATCGCCCTATTAGTTTGTTGAGCACAGTGAGGAAATTATACGCCCGATTTTTGCTAAACAAACTTCAAAAATGGATGGATTCCTCGAACATCATTGAACCAGAACAGGCTGGTTTCCAAAAGGGAAAATCCACCACAGATCACATACTAGTCTTGTCAGCCCTAGTAAAAGAATCTACTGATCGGCAGCACGATTTCTTTTTGTGCTTTGTCGATCTTCGAACAGCATTCGATTCAGTTTCGAGATCTCGCCTATGGCAGAAATTGCACAAAACCACGATTGATCCTCGCTTATTATTTTTAATAACAAAGCTTCATAAAGATAACACTCTTCAGGTTCGTTGCCCAAATACTAGAGGCTTGACTCCTAGGATCCATGTGACATCGGGGGTGAGACAGGGATGTATATTGGCCCCAGTGCTTTTCAATCTTTTTTTGAACAACGTGATTGGATATTTAAAACTTAGGGACACGCATGCTCCGGTGGTTGGTGACAGGCCTATTCCTGCCCTCTTGTTTGCGGATGATGCCGTTTTGGTCTCCCGCTCAATGGTTGGTCTCCGCCGGGTGATGGACCAATTCGGCTCATACTGCCAAAATGAGAACCTTGAGGTTAACTTTGAAAAAACCAAGGTACTGGTACTGG